>CM055739.1:1670925-1695245 GCA_029465975.1 Dallia pectoralis | reverse complement strand
TCTAGATTAGTTAGAAGAACCAGTCACCACTCTATATTAGTGTTAGAAGAACCAGTCACCACTCTATATTAGTTAGTAGAACCAGTCACCACTCTATATTAGTTAGTAGAACCAGTCACCACTCTATATCAGTTAGTAGAACCAGTCACCACTCTATATTAGTGTTAGTAGAACCAGTCACCACTCTATATTGGTGTTAGAAGAACCAGTCACCACTCTATATTAGTTAGTAGAACCAGTCACCACTCTATATTAGTTAGTAGAACCAGTCACCACTCTATATTAGTTAGTAGAACCAGTCACCACTCTATATTAGTTAGTAGAACCAGTCACCACTCTATATTAGTTAGTAGAACCAGTCACCACTCTATATTAGTGTCAGTAGAACCAGTAACCACTCTATATTAGTTAGTAGAACCAGTCACCACTCTATATTAGTTAGTAGAACCAGTCACCACTCTATATTAGTGTTAGTAGAACCAGTCACCACTCTATATTAGTTAGTAGAACCAGTCACCACTCTATATTAGTTAGTAGAACCAGTCACCACTCTATATTAGTGTCAGTAGAACCAGTCACCACTCTATATTAGTTAGTAGAACCAGTCGCCACTCTATATTAGTTAGTAGAACCAGTCACCACTCTATATTAGTTAGTAGAACCAGTCACCACTCTATATTAGTTAGTAGAACCAGTCACCACTCTATATTAGTTAGTAGAACCAGTCACCACTCTATATTAGTGTGAGAAGAACCAGTCACCACTCTATATTAGTGTGAGAAGAACCAGTCACCACTCTATATTAGTGTGAGAAGAACCAGTCACCACTCTATATTAGTGTGAGAAGAACCAGTCACCACTCTATATTAGTGTGAGAAGAACCAGTCACCACTCTATATTAGTGTTAGAAGAACCAGTCACCACTCTATATTAGTGTTAGAAGAACCAGTCACCACTCTATATTAGTTAGTAGAACCAGTCACCACTCTATATTAGTTAGTAGAACCAGTCACCACTCTATATTAGTTAGTAGAACCAGTCACCACTCTATATTAGTTAGTAGAACCAGTCACCACTCTATATCAGTTAGTAGAACCAGTCACCACTCTATATTAGTTAGTAGAACCAGTCACCACTCTATATTAGTTAGTAGAACCAGTCACCACTCTATATTAGTTAGTAGAACCAGTCACCACTCTATATTAGTTAGTAGAACCAGTCACCACTCTATATTAGTGTCAGTAGAACCAGTCACCACTCTATATTAGTTAGTAGAACCAGTCACCACTCTATATTAGTTAGTAGAACCAGTCACCACTCTATATCAGTTAGTAGAACCAGTCACCACTCTATATCAGTTAGTAGAACCAGTCACCACTCTATATTAGTTAGTAGAACCAGTCACCACTCTATATCAGTTAGTAGAACCAGTCACCACTCTATATTAGTTAGTAGAACCAGTCACCACTCTATATTAGTTAGTAGAACCAGTCACCACTCTATATTAGTTAGTAGAACCAGTCACCACTCTATATCAGTTAGTAGAACCAGTCACCACTCTATATCAGTTAGTAGAACCAGTCACCACTCTATATCAGTTAGTATAACCAGTCACCACTCTATATCAGTTAGTAGAACCAGTCACCACTCTATATTAGTGTTAGTAGAACCAGTCACCACTCTATATTAGTTAGTAGAACCAGTCACCACTCTATATTAGTTAGTAGAACCAGTCACCACTCTATATCAGTTAGTAGAACCAGTCACCACTCTATATTAGTGTTAGTAGAACCAGTCACCACTCTATATTAGTTAGTAGAACCAGTCACCACTCTATATTAGTTAGTAGAACCAGTCACCACTCTATATTAGTTAGTAGAACCAGTCACCACTCTATATTAGTTAGTAGAACCAGTCACCACTCTATATTAGTCAGTAGAACCAGTCACCACTCTATATTAGTTAGTAGAACCAGTCACCACTTTATATTAGTTAGTAGAACCAGTCACCACTCTATATTAGTTAGTAGAACCAGTCACCACTCTATATTAGTTAGTAGAACCAGTCACCACTCTATATTAGTTAGTAGAACCAGTCACCACTCTATATTAGTTAGTAGAACCAGTCACCACTCTATATTAGTTAGTAGAACCAGTCACCACTCTATATTAGTTAGTAGAACCAGTCACCACTCTAGATTAGTTAGTAGAACCAGTCAGTGTTAAACACACTGAATTCCATTATGATCGCAGTTATTCTCTCATTTCCAATTGGACATTTTTTAGCCCATTTAGTTGGTAAACTCTACTGGGAGATGGAAATTTATAATTTTGATTTCATTTTGTATCCCGTTAATATTTTCCAGGGAGTTACTCTGTCCCTAATGCCCTTATGCTATTAATTGCAACCATTAACGAGTACAATTAGGGTTTAAATTTAAAGAGTCTTCAGAGAATCCTGGCCTTAATATTGACAGCATCCTATTTCATGCAGCGTTGAAACTGATTTGTCAAAGATAAAGACACAGAGGTGACACAAACATTTAAACACCTGTAAGTGGTTTACATTAACTGATTTAAGTTTGGTTTATGTTAATGCATCAATCTTACTGCACTCATTTGTTTGCACTAAAGAGCAAACTAAACTTTAGCATTTGAAATAAAAAAAACAGTAGAGACAGAGGAAATTAAAGTTAGTGACTGTGTTTCCTGTGTTTATTCCCTGTCAGACACGTTCAACTGGGTGACTGTGTTTCCTGTGTTTATTCCCTGTCAGACACATTCAGCAGGGTGACTGTGTTTCCTGTGTTTATTCCCTGTCAGACACGTTCAACTGGGTGACTGTGTTTATTCCCTGTCAGACACGTTCAACAGGGTGACTGTGTTTCCTGTGTTTATTCGCTGTCAGAAACGTTCAGCAGGGTGACTGTGTTGTTCTAGATCTGTCTGATGTCTTGCTGTTGTACCACAGTCAACAAGAGAACCTCAGGCAAACAGTTCCACCGCTTCAGGTACCGAAGAGCTCTCTGGTTCTCCCAGCCGGGACATTTGCTCTCTGGTTCTCCCAGCCGGGACATTTGCTCTCTGGTTCTCCCAGCCGGGACATTTGCTCTCTGGTTCTCCCAGCCGGGACATTTGCTCTCTGGTTCTTCCAGCCGGCATATTTCAGTGCATTTTTTATCCATTATGTATACTCATATAAATTATTGTACAGACAGAAAAGTATATCTGTCATAATTAATTCCCAGTGAGCTTTGAGAGGCTGGGTCATGTTTCTGTTCCCACAGAAAGATCTCAATGTGTACTGTGTGTGTAGTGTGTGTGTGTTCAGACACTCTTCACCATGTCATCCAGAACTCTCACCCTCCTTTTGTTCAGTTGACTCAAATCCACTTTTTGGCAATGAGTTAAGTGGCAACTTGCATAAATGTTTTTATAACTTTGTTTTGCAACAATCCTCAGTTGAAATAGAATAATACAGAATTTCAGAAACAATGTTAGGTCACGTTTACCGCAGAAAGGGTATGGAATTACTTTTGGGTCACAAGAAATTGCAAAGCCATTTTAAGAACTGCAAAAAAATAAGTGTCAAAAATAAAAATCTAAAATCGCAAACAATTTTTAATAAACAATGCAAAAAATTAATTGTTTTGGTGTATTGATACTGTAATAATTCCAATCTGGTAGTGGTTGTAAATTTGAATTAATCTGATAAATATTACCCATTTCATTTTGTTCATGTCAGTGGTTTTTCGAGAGACAATGGAACATCATAACACAGATATCATGTCCAGAAAGAGTCTACAGACAGGTGTTTTATTATAAAATGTTTATTTGTACCCCTCCAAAGGTTTATCTGTATACAACAACGAGTAACAAAACCCAAATATATGCAATCCATTTCAGTCCTTAAAAAATCAAATGGTAAGGCATGTCTGCTCGCCTGTTGATTAACTCCATCTCCACACCTGGTCAAAAGCAGCGCTGTGCTCTGGGGAATCCAAATGTCCACCATCAAACTACGGACCAAATTAAAGTGTACATCCTAGTTTCACATCTTTCTTTTGGACAAGAAGGAACATTATGTGGAACATATAGAGTATTCAAAGTGCAGTGATTACAAAATAAAAATAACCTTGCATGATATTAAACTTTTTGATTTTTATCCTGGGTGCAAACGTGACCAATCCTTGGTGTCTGTCACTCAGAACCACAGACATATTTGAGTTAAACTGATAAATCCTGACAGAACATTCAGACAGAGGAGAGATCCATTTATAAACAAGCGGGGTGCTTGTTTGGAAGATAAGCTTATTAACCAGAAAACCCACCACTTATAGAAAAAAGGAACATGGGGCAATTTTTTTGCCCAATTTATATTTTCTTCTGGCTTTAATTTAAAAAACACAGAAAGTACCCCCATCACCTCCACCTCCTCTCTCCCCACCCCTCTCCCTCCTAACTCCACCTCCTCTCTCCCCACCCCTCTCCCTCCTAACTCCACCTCCTCTCTCCCCACCCCTCTCCCTCCTAACTCAACCTCCTCTCCCCCCACCCCTCTCTTTTCTAACCACACCGCTCTCCACCTCCTCCTTCATAAATCTCTCTCCCCCCAGAGAATTGGCTGTAAGACCATCCAGGGTACCGTGACAAAACCTCCTGCATTTGCACGGACGTTGCAAAGACGACCCAATGACTCCTTTTAGTTTGCTGGGCTGTCTCTGTGAGCCTGGCTCTACTCATCTTCCTTTTCTTAAGGCAGTCTTTAGGCCAGGCAGCCAGGGAATGCCCAACTGTCAGGAATAACGGCATCTAAAACCACCGTGAAAGAATTTCCTCCCTTTGTGCCTTCTGAAACCCTCGTCTCCCTCTACTGTCACATAGCTCAGCCCATATCCTCTCTCCTCTACTGTCACATAGCTCAGCCCATATCCTCTCTCCTCTACTGTCACATAGCTCAGCCCATATCCTCTCCTCTCTACTGTCACATAGCTCAGCCATATCCTCTACTGTCACATAGCTCAGCCCATATCCTCTCCTCTACTGTCACATAGCTCAGCCCATATCCTCTCCTCTCTACTGTCACATAGCTCAGCCCATATCCTCTCTCCTCTACTGTCACATAGCTCAGCCCATATCCTCTCTCCCTCTACTGTCACATAGCTCAGCCCATATCCTCTCCTCTCTACTGTCACATAGCTCAGCCCATATCCTCTCCCCTCTACTGTCACATAGCTCAGCCCATATCCTCTCCTCTCTACTGTCACATAGCTCAGCCATATCCTCTACTGTCACATAGCTCAGCCCATATCCTCTCTCCTCTACTGTCACATAGCTCAGCCCATATCCTCTCTCCTCTACTGTCACATAGCTCAGCCCATATCCTCTCCTCTCTACTGTCACATAGCTCAGCCCATATCCTCTCCTCTCTACTGTTACACTACTTGTCTATTAAAATAACATCAAACTAACTGTCTGTCTGTTGACTAGTTCAGTATCTGGAGCATCAGGATTTGTGTATTTGATTACACGCTCAAAATGTCCTTAAAATAAAGAACCTTCTTCTGAAACTCATCAGTCAATTCTTGTTTTGACAAATTAATGTTATTCCATGCTAGAAATTGCCAGTTCAACGCTTCCTTCACAGAACAGCGTAAACTGTCTCTAACCAGAATGGGAAGAGGAGTGGGAGGACCTGGTGCACAACTGAGTAAGAGGACAAATACATTACAGTGTCTAGTTTGAGAAACAGACGCCTCACAAGTCCACATCTGGCAGCTTCATTAAATGGTACCTGCAAAACACCAGACACAAAATCAACAGTAAACACTCTGGGATACTGGCCTACAAGCAGAGTTCTTCCTATGTCCAGTGTCTGTGTTATTTTGCGCATAATAATGTTTTATTTTTATCATCTAGTCTGAGATAGGAATTATCTTGTTTGAGCGGTAGTGTGTATTCAAATGAATTACAATCTTCTATCTAACCATTCTATTTAGACTGACTACGTCCAGTTCAAAGGACTTATTCATATCATGAAGAATTGGTTCGCTTCGCACCTCTAAATCTGAGGCCATAACTCTCAGCAGGAAACCGGTGGAGTGCCTACTCCGGGTAGGGAATGAGTCCTTACTCCAAGTGAAGGAGTTCAAGTACCTCGGGGTCTTGTTCGCGAGTGAGGGAACAATGGAGCGGGAGATTGGTCGGAGGATCGGAGCAGCGGGGGCGGTGTTGCATTCGCTTCACCGCACCGTTGTGACGAAAAGAGAGCTGAGCCGAAAGGCAAAGCTCTCGATCTACCGGTCAATCTTTGTTCCTACCCTCACCTATGGTCATGAAAGCTGGGTCATGACCGAAAGAACGAGATCGCGGGTACAAGTGGCCAAAATGGGTTTTATCAGGAAGGTGGCTGGCCTCTCCCTTAGGGATAGGGTGAGAAGCTCAGTCATCTGTGAGGAACTCGGAGTAGAGCCGCTGCTCCTTTGCATAGAAAGGAGCCAGTTGAGGTGGTTCGGGCATCTTGTACGAATGCCACCTTGGCGCCTCCCTAGAGAGGTGTTCCAGGCACGTCCAGCTGGGAGGAGACCTCGGGGAAGACCCAGGACTAGGTGGAGAGATTATATCTCCACACTGGCCTGGGAACGCCTCGGGATTCCCCAGTCAGAGCTGGCTAATGTTGCCCGGGAAAGGGAAGTTTGGGGTCCCCTGCTAGAGCTGCTACCCCCGCGACCCGACCCCGGATAAGCGGTTGAAGATGAGATGAGAAGAATTGGGTGCGGTCCTTCAACATCCCATGGTGTAAATCTAGATGTTTAAACATGTTCATTACTCACAGACCAATGAAAGCAATCCAGCTGAGTTTTGTATATATTCACCGTTAATACATTCCCTGGTTACAGCACATGCTCTAGTGAAAATATACACTCTGATTTCTCTTCCCCTATTTGATCTGGATTTTCATAATTCTGTCCTGAAAGAAAACAACGACAAAAAGTAAGAGTGAAACGTGATGTTATATATATCTGTAAAATAAGTGATGATGGGAGGGTAGACAGTGTGCTCTGGTGATGTGTGTAACTGGGTATACATCAAATACATGACTAGTTCATTTAGGAGTTTGGCCTGACAAACAGTGGAGTGTTCAACTAGGAACAGTGTCCTCTTAGAATACGAGTGGTGAAAGTGTTCATTAATATTTCATTAGGACATGATGGCCTCAGGATATCAGGGAGATTAGCTCGTTAATCTCAGGATATCAGGCAGATGGACAATTAGCTCGTTAATCTCAGGATATCAGGCAGATGGACAATTAGCTCGTTAATCTCAGGATATCAAGCAGATGGACAATTAGCTCGTTAATCTCAGGATATCAAGCAGATGGACAATTAGCTTGTTAATCTCAGGATATCAAGCAGATGGACAATTAGCTCGTTAATCTCAGGATATCAGGCAGATGGACAATTAGCTCGTTAATCTCAGGATATCAAGGAGATTAGCTCGTTAATCTCAGGATATCAAGCAGATGGACAATTAGCTCGTTAATCTCAGGATATCAAGGAGATTAGCTCGTTAATCTCACACCTTATCGTCCTGCAATTAGATTTTTCACCACAATTTATAAATCTTTAGCATATTGGTAAAAATAAATTAATGTCTGCATTTAAAGGGACAGAAAGAAGGCATTAGCCAAAGCTGTGATATAATAATCTTTCATTGTATAGATAATTGGTAGATAAAACACATTACATGATAAGAACGTATAAAGAGATTCTCTTCTCTGAATATGTTTCCTGGTTGTAGAACAGCTGAATCCTCACACATGTTAAATCTGTGCCCTCTGACGTCTCCTTAAAAGACATGGGGTACTTCATTAAACTTTATCAAGTGTGCAATTAAACGAGGAGAGCATGACTGTGGGAGAGGCTGTGTTCCCAATGACACCTCACTCTCTGTTTCGCGCACTAACTTTGAACAGGTCCCATTGAGTGCTGATGGAATTTAGTGCACTAACTACAGACTAGGCTGCTATTTGGGACAGCTGTGATCTGTGCCAAGTGTGACAACATCAATTAACTCCAAAGCAGGGAAATGCTTTCTTAGACGGGGTGATTTGCTGAACAGCTAGACTGGAGAAAACAATATATGACAAGTCTAATTGTGTGTTTCTGACGTATGAAAACACACATCCTGTCTCTTCTTTCTCTCTTCCTTTCTATATTCCTCCTTTACTTGTTGTCACATGTGATACAATCAGACATTCTTTAGCTCTTTCAGTTTTTGAATTTCATCATCAGCTGTATAAAAAAAGGAAAAAATAGAATCTCATGTATTTTTTAATTCATCTTCATTTCTCTTCTGAAGGAAATATTTGTGTTCTCATTTCCTCCGGGACTGAAGACTGTTGTTCACACTTTTCGGCGTTATAAAGAGAGAAGCGGTTAGCTGGGATACGCCAGCTGGGATACTCCAGTTGGGATACTCCGGCTGGGATACTCCGGCTGGGATACTCCAGTTGGGATACTCCGGCTGGGATACTCCAGTTGGGATACTCCGGCTGGGATACTCCGGCTGGGATACTCCAGTTGGGATACTCCAGTTGGGATACTCCAGTTGGGATACTCCAGTTGGGATACTCCGGCTGGGATACTCCGGCTGGGATACTCCAGTTGGGATACTCCAGTTGGGATACTCCAGTTGGGATACTCCGGCTGGGATACGCCGGCTGGGATACGCCGGCTGGGATACGCCGGTTGGGATACGCCGGTTGGGATACTCCAGTTGGGATACTCCGGCTGGGATACTCCGGCTGGGATACTCCGGCTGGGATACTCCGGCTGGGATACGCCGGTTGGGATACGCCGGTTGGGATACTCCGGTTGGGATACTCCGGCTGGGATACTCCGGCTGGGATACTCCGGTTGGGATACTCCGGTTGGGATACTCAGGCTGGGATACTCCGGCTGGGATACTCCGGCTGGGATACTCCGGCTGGGATACTGCGATTGGGATACTCCGATTGGGATACTCCGGTTGGGATACTCCGGTTGGGATACTCCGGTTGGGATACTCCGGCTGGGATACTCCGGTTGGGATACTCAGGCTGGGATACTCCGGCTGGGATACTCCGATTGGGATACTCCGGCTGGGATACTCCGGTTGGGATACTCCGGCTGGGATACTCCGGCTGGGATACTCCGGCTGGGATACTCCGGATACACAGAGGTGAGTATCTCCGGCTGTTCCAGGTTTGGTCCAGTTCAGACGGAGCACGGAGATCTTTGGGGATAAAGCCGCCACGCCACCAGCCGCGGGCCCATACACTATAACAGGAACCCATGGTACCAGAACACGTCAAGGTGGGATTCCAAAGGGTTCTACAAGTCCGGTTCCGGATCTGTTTAGAGAACACTAACAACAGCATGACAAGCGCCTGTCCGTCCATCTGATTGGTGCCATAGTCAGAGTTCAAGAAATGTCCCGCCACAGATGAGACTATCTCCGAGACCAGGAGAGAGATACCAGCAGGAAGGTGACGGTGAGCAGGTGGGAGGGAGGGGTAAGGTTTGAGGCACCTCCAGCTGGAGCCGAGGATCGCTCGTCACTCCCATCAGGCCCCAAAACCGGGGCCTCGGAACCCAGAAACACAAATTCTGTGGTGCAGCCGTCTGTGCAGTCGTTTCCACTGGCGCTCCCACTGCCCTCATCACCTGGAGAAAGACAACACAATGACAGATCCTGGACAGACCATGAACCCACATCAGAATGTGCTGCCGTGTCTGACTGGCGTGTCTGGCTGGCGTGTCTGGCTGGCGTGTCTGGCTGGCGTGTCTGGCTGGCGTGTCTGGCTGGCGTGTCTGGCTGGCGTGTCTGGCTGGCGTGTCTGGCTGGCGTGTCTAGCGTGTCTGGCTAGCGTGTCTGGCTACCATGTCGGGTGGCCCAAAGCAGAGAGACTAGTGTGACCTGTCTGCCCAGATGTAGCCTGATTCTCATTATGAGATTAAGTCAACCAGTCAGTCAACCTGTCAGCCAGTCATCCAGTTAGTCACCCAACCAACCAATCACCAAGCAAAACCAACCAAATTGCGAGCAAAATCAGTCAGTGAAACAGCCAAAATGTTTTTGCGTCTGCAAAAAGTACAAAAAATATAGGGAGGAGGGGGAGGGAGGAGGGGGAGGAAGGAGGAGAAGGTGGAGGAGGGAGAAGGGGGAGGGAGGAGGGGGAGGAAGGGGTGGAGGAGAGAGGAGAAGGTGGAGGAGGGAGAAGGGGGAGGGAGGAGGGGGAGGAAGGAGGAAGGGGTGGAGGAGAGAGGAGAAGGTGGAGGAGGGAGAAGGGGGAGGGAGGAGGAGGGGGTGGAGGAGAGAGGAGAAGGTGGAGGAGGGAGAAGGGGGAGGGAGGAGGGGGAGGAAGGAGGATGGGGTGGAGGAGAGAGGAGAAGGTGGAGGAGGGAGAAGGGGGAGGGAGGAGGGGGAGGAAGGAGGAGGGGGTGGAGGAGAGAGGAGAAGGTAGAGGAGGGAGAAGGGGGAGGGAGGAGGGGGAGGAGGGGGGAGGGGGAGGGAGGGAGACAGAAGGAGGAGGGGGGAGGTGGAGGAGGGGGGAGGAGGGGGAGGGAGGAGGAGGCGCTCCATCCATCTCCACCTCTCTCCATCCATCTCCATCCATCTCCATCCATCACCACCCATCTCCATCCATCTCCACCCATCACCATCCATCTCCACCTCTCTCCACCTCTCTCCATCCATCTCCATCCATCACCACCCATCTCCACCCATCTCCACCCATCTCCATCCATCTCCACCCATAACACCAGAGCACATATACGGTTTTCCTTGGCTTTCATCTTGTTTGTTGGTTCTCTGTGATGTATAGAGGGTTTATCCTTATCAGATCTAATGCACTCTGTCTCTACTGGGATGCTTCTGATGTAACAGCAGCCATTAGCCATCAAAGACAGGTGTCTGAGTGAGTGTTTCTTTTTATCTTATTTCTACAACCCTGTAGCCGGCCACAATATTGAATAGCTTTAAAGTCTAACATGTTAATAAGCATATTGTATATGTATCTGAAGGATTTAATAATACCCCTCATTACATAATACTCACATATACCAATTATATTAAACTGTTTTTGTTTACACACTATAACATCTCACTGAGAGTCTGATCTGAGTCTGGGGCCGATGACATACGTGTAACCTCACAAGTATAGTGTGAATATGAGTTGACCTGGAAGTATATGTCATTTAAAGGTCAACTCACTGGAGTCCTGGAAGTATATGTCATTTAAAGGTCAACTCACTGGAGTCCTGGAAGTATATGTCATTTAAAGGTCAACTCACTGGAGTCCTGGAAGTATATGTCATTTAAAGGTCAACTCACTGAAGTCCTGGAAGTATATGTCATTTATGGAGTCCTGGAAGTATATGTCATTTAAAGGTCAACTCACTGGAGTCCTGGAAGTATATGTCATTTAAAGGTCAACTCACTGGAGTCCTGGAAGTATATGTCATTTAAAGGTCAACTCACTGGAGTCCTGGAAGTATATGTCATTTAAAGGTCAACTCACTGGAGTCCTGGAAGTATATGTCATTTAAAGGTCAACTCACTGGAGTCCTGGAAGTATATGTCATTTAAAGGTCAACTCACTGGAGTCCTGGAAGTATATGTCATTTAAAGGTCAACTCACTGGAGTCCTGGAAGTATATGTCATTTAAAGGTCAACTCACTGGAGTCCTGGAAGTATATGTCATTTAAAGGTCAACTCACTGGAGTCCTGGAAGTATATGTCATTTAAAGGTCAACTCACTGGAGTCCTGGAAGTATATGTCATTTAAAGGTCAACTCACTGGAGTCCTGGAAGTATATGTCATTTAAAGGTCAACTCACTGGAGTCCTGGAAGTATATGTCATTTAAAGGTCAACTCACTGGAGTCCTGGAAGTATATGTCATTTAAAGGTCAACTCACTGGAGTCCTGGAAGTATATGTCATTTAAAGGTCAACTCACTGGAGTCCTGGAAGTATATGTCATTTAAAGGTCAACTCACTGGAGTCCTGGAAGTATATGTCATTTAAAGGTCAACTCACTGGAGTCCTGGAAGTATATGTCATTTAAAGGTCAACTCACTGGAGTCCTGGAAGTATATGTCATTTAAAGGTCAACTCACTGGAGTCCTGGAAGTATATGTCATTTAAAGGTCAACTCACTGGAGTCCTGGAAGTATATGTCATTTAAAGGTCAACTCACTGGAGTCCTGGAAGTATATGTCATTTCCATTGTAGGCATTTTTGAGCTTGTTGGTCATGACTCTGAGTGTCATAATCTGCTGGCGAATCAGAGTGTCCGGTCTAGTGATGTCCACCTCCACCTCAGGGTTGTTGAGCTGATTGGTCAGACCATCCTTCACCACTTCTGGAAAATACCTGGAACAGGAAATGGACCGGGTCAGCAACACCAATGTATGAACGCCCGCTGGCTGGTTAGTTAGTATATAGGGATTTAACTACAACAAGTACAGTATTTAACAGTCTGAACTCAGATCTGTCGACAGGAACTCAGATGTGTTCCTGAGGTCCGTCATATGGGGCATTCTACAGCACCAGTATGTCTGAGCCAACAGGAAGTGTACTGTATGTCTGACCCAACAGGAAGTGTACTGTATGTCTGAGCCAACAGGAAGTGTTCTGTATGTCTGAACCAACAGGAAGTGTTCTGTATGTCTGACCCAACAGGAAGTGTTCTGCATGTCTGAGCCAACAGGAAGTGTTCTGCATGTCTG
Source organism: Dallia pectoralis (assembly GCA_029465975.1). Classification (NCBI taxonomy): domain Eukaryota; kingdom Metazoa; phylum Chordata; class Actinopteri; order Esociformes; family Umbridae; genus Dallia; species Dallia pectoralis. Next base: position 1,682,471 of record CM055739.1, on the reverse strand, counting down.
AGCCAACAGGAAGTGTACTGTATGTCTGACCCAACAGGAAGTGTTCTGTATGTCTGAGCCAACAGGAAGTGTTCTGTATGTCTGAACCAACAGGAAGTGTTCTGTATGTCTGACCCAACAGGAAGTGTTCTGCATGTCTGAGCCAACAGGAAGTGTTCTGCATGTCTGAGCCAACAGGAAGTGTACTGTATGTCTGACCCAACAGGAAGTGTTCTGTATGTCTGACCCAACAGGAAGTGTTCTGCATGTCTGACCCAAGAGACCCAAGTGCTGTACGACTGAACAAACAGAAACAGGAGCTTCAATCCGCATCTCAGGAGTTCTTCCAGGGATCTGGAAAGGCTGACAGGCTAGGTGGACCAATCCATTTTTAATTTCTCAGGTGATTTAGAGGCCAGCTCCAATTAGCCATTTAGATTTAGAGCAAAGACCAGTGGGAAGTTAAAGGGATGTTGTGGGAACAAGAAAAGGAAAATTAACAGATCTTTTAATACACCATCTGGTGGAGTTATGACTCTGGGAGCGCTGTAGGATGTGGCGAGTTAATACGTGCAGACTGAATCTGTACTACACTACAACAGGCCTGGCACACTGATGTCTCAGAAATGTGTTTTAAACGGGTGGATTACCAGTGTAAATCATGTATAAAACACTCTGTATCTGTATCTGAGAAGGCATCTGAAACAGTGATAACTAATTGAAATCTGAGTGATCAGATCTACTTTATCATGCAAACCATTTTGTTAAACTACTAGTTACCCCATTTTGTTAAACTAATAGTTACCCCATTTTGTTAAACTAATCGTTACCCCATTTTGTTAAACTAATCGTTACCCCATTTTGTTAAACTAATAGTTACCCCATTTTGTTAAACTAATCGTTACCCCATTTTGTTAAACTAATCGTTACCCCATTTTGTTAAACTAATCGTTACCCCATTTTGTTAAACTAATCGTTACCCCATTTTGTTAAACTAATCGTTACCCCATTTTGTTAAACTAATCGTTACCCCATTTTGTTAAACTAATCGTTACCCCATTTTGTTAAACTAATCGTTACCCCATTTTGTTAAACTAATCGTTACCCCATTTTGTTAAACTAATCGTTACCCCATTTTGTTAAACTAATCGTTACCCCATTTTGTTAAACTAATCGTTACCCCATTTTGTTAAACTAATCGTTACCCCATTTTGTTAAACTAATCGTTACCCCATTTTGTTAAACTAATCGTTACCCCATTTTGTTAAACTAATCGTTACCCCATTTTGTTAAACTAATCGTTACCCCATTTTGTTAAACTAATCGTTACCCCATTTTGTTAAACTAATCGTTACCCCATTTTGTTAAACTAATCGTTACCCCATTTTGTTAAACTAATCGTTACCCCATTTTGTTAAACTAATCGTTACCCCATTTTGTTAAACTAATCGTTACCCCATTTTGTTAAACTAATCGTTACCCCATTTTGTTAAACTAATCGTTACCCCATTTTGTTAAACTAATCGTTACCCCATTTTGTTAAACTAATCGTTACCCCATTTTGTTAAACTAATCGTTACCCCATTTTGTTAAACTAATCGTTACCCCATTTTGTTAAACTAATCGTTACCCATCCTACCTGGCTTTGGCGTGACTGTTCCAACAATGTTCCTCGTCTGACTCCGTAATCTTGTCTTTTACACAGATCTCATCAGGCAGGTTGGACCAGAACTTCTTAGACTCTTTTAGCTTCTCCTTGATGTCCACCACCTACAAAACACACAAGGTACAGAAAACAATGGAGAGACAAATTAACTTTAACATAATGGCTAGCATGTAGGAGCTAGGAGGGAGCCAACTTGCCATCATTGAGTCCATGATTTATTCTGAATTGTAGCAGAGTATTCTTAAAGAGAATATGAAGCCACCTGTTAAATAGCTTTAACAAAACATGACAACGCGACATTAATCCAAAACACACAAGCAAAACTACAACAGAACTGCTAAAAAAGCAGAATTGGGGGATAATGGAATGACTGAGTCCAGGCAAAAAAAATCTAAATATGTACAAAAAAGACATATTTGCATGCAGTGTCATTAGCTATTTCCATGAATGTACGTGATGTGTATATACTACATGTAAATCACAAATATAATTAATAAATGTTTTCTGCTGATGTAAACACTGTGTCAGTGCAGCCCCAGTGAGAGTGTTAAACCCTGTAAACCACACCAATAGACTCCCAGTCAACAGATCGTTCAGACCAGAGAAATGCTAATGACGACGACAAACAGACTGACGCTTATCAGATCCATCTGTGGTTGGATGTGTCAGACCAGACACCAGATCAGACCAGACACCAGATCAACTCACTCACAGTCAGATTACAGACAGATTAGTCATCCTGTGGTTTCTGGTCAGCAAACACTGAAAAATGTTTAGGTGAATGCCAGGGCCAGGCACAGCCGCTGCCAGGATGCCAAGGTGCCAGGATGCCAAGGTGCCAGGATGCCATGGTGCCAGGATGCCATGGTGCCAGGGCAGACTGGTGGTTTCTGATGAAGCAGACTGTAATAGAGGCTGGCCTCATATTGATGTGGTAATCCGTATCCAGATTGATATTAAAAACGGGACTAGCCTTCACTTTTATTCCTTTTAAAACTTCATTATTATCAAACGTATTAATTAATTTACCATCCATGACAGAGGTGACAAAGACATGTGTAATTAAACCCATGGAAACTGGAGCACCTCTTCAAAGTGTGCCATGAATAAGATCGTTCATATGGTTTCAAATGAAGTCAACCTCTAAAGGAACAGACGTAGGTCATAATGACACTATTAACGCACATGTATTCAATAGGACTGTGATATGTGGTTCTGAGACATATGAATATTAATACACTACACTAACTAACTGGCTTAAGGATGTGTCTGTGAAATAACTAGAATGGCAAATGTCATGGAGGACATCTCTACAGCCTTCTCCACATCTCTACTGCCTTCTCCACATCTCTCTACATCTATACAGCCTTCTCCACATCTCTCTACATCTATACAGCCTTCTCCACATCTCTCTACATCTATACAGCCTTCTCCACATCTCTCTACATCTCTACTGCCTTCTCCACATCTCTCTACAGGTCCACTGTGAGAGTTAAGGTCAACTGTACCAGATCAGGCCAAACTGTACCAGATCAGGTCAACTGTATCAGATCAGGTCAACTGTATCAGATCAGGTCAACTGTCAGAGTTCAGGTCAACTGTCAGAGTTCTGGTCAACTGTGAGTTTTTGGGTCAAAACCAGTACCAGTAAATTCCTATAGACAGAAGTTCAAATGGTCTTCAATGCAATATTTTAAATTGCAATGAGTTTAAAATGGAATTGGCCCCAACCCAAGTAACCATATGATTCAGAAGAGATGGAGAACGTTGTCAGGCCGACAGACCATGCAGAGAGGGTGAAGTTGTTTTTAGACAAGGTTCTCCGGTTATCCCAAGTGACTGATGCAATCTAGCAGTTCATCTCGTCCCTGGTGCTTTTCTCTGATTGGCTCTCACACAGCACCGCCACTGGAATCATCTCCCCCGGGGCCACGACCTGCTCCATCAGAACGTGTTAATTGTCTGTTGTTAATTGTCTGTTATTTCTGTCTGCGTGTCAACATAACAGGGTGTTTCACAGGGAGCTCTGGACCACAGGAGGCCTTGTGAGTACTGATTTACCCACCTAGGAAATCACCCTCTTAACATATCACAGCACATATTCAAGAGATGTGAACTTCTACTGTCTGGAAGTGTACAACGCAACTCGCACGCGCGCGCACGCAGGCACACACACACACACAGATTTTTGTACTATAAGTCAATCTAAACTAACAGGTTTTAGCATCTAAGCAGACACATAAGTGTTATATAAAGGCTGGTATCCACAGCTGGGTTTGGGCATGGTTACATTTTTCCAACCCCTCAGATCTTCACCCAAACACAGACAAACACTTAGTTATTTCTTCTGAAGTGCTGATTTGCCTCTTTAATGCCTAGTGTCTCACTGTAAACAGACTCATTTGGATTCAGAACCAATTCAGAACCAATTCAACATCAATGAATGAATAAACAAACCTTTCTATTTTGTTTTTCCATTCGTTTTTCTCCATTTCATTCCGTTTGGATGTTTTTTTATGTCCAAAATGGCAACCTATCATCTAGTGTGCTCATTTTAACTAAAGCCATAGGGCAGAACTGTAAAGGCAGTGGACTACATAGAGAATAGTGTTCCATTTGGAGCAACAGCTCCACTTCCATGCTTATGATCACCCTCTGAGATTTCCCTCTTGGATGTAATGTCAACTGGCTGTTGATCCATGGAGGAGCGATCAAAGCACCTCCCAGCAATACATTTACATGTTCATTTTAGTCATTTAGTCTCTAATACACAGCCACTTATTATAATGACTGCATAGAATTTCATGCCTTTTATAGCTTGACAATATGCAACTACCAACCAGCTCTCACAGATCCACAGACATATACCAGCCCAGCTCTATACCAGCTCTATACCAGCCCAGCTCTATACCAGCTCTATACCAGCCCAGCTCTATACCAGCCCAGCTCTATACCAGCCCTATACCAGCCCTATACCAGCCCAGCTCTATACCAGCCCAGCTCTATACCAGCTCTATACCAGCCCAGCTCTATACCAGCCCAGCTCTATACCAGCTCTATACCAGCCCAGCTCTATACCAGCTCTATACCAGCCCAGCTCTATACCAGCCCAGCTCTATACCAGCTCTATACTAGCCCAGCTCTATACCAGCCCAGCTCTATACCAGCCCAGCTCTATACCAGCCCAGCTCTATACCAGCCCAGCTCTATACCAGCTCTATACCAGCCCAGCTCTATACCAGCTCTATACTAGCCCAGCTCTATACCAGCCCAGCTCTATACCAGCCCAGCTCTATACCAGCCCAGCTCTATACCAGCCCAGCTCTACCAGCCCAGCTCTATACCAGCCCTATACCAGCCCAGCTCTATACCAGCTCTATACCAGCCCAGCTCTATACCAGCCCAGCTCTATACCAGCTCTATACCAGCTCTATACCAGCTCAGCCCTATTATAAACTGAGGGGTTAGAATGGTTCCACATGTAGTGTGCACCTCCTGCCCCTTCCCTGTCTATCTCCCCATATACTATATAAACATGTAGTGTGCACCTCCTGCACCTTCCCTGTCCATCTCCCCATATACTATATAAACATGTAGTGTGCACCTCCTGCCCCTTCCCTGTCCATCTCCCCATATACTATATAAACATGTAGTGTGCACCTCCTGCACCTTCCCTGTCCATCTCCCCATATACTATATAAACATGTAGTGTGCACCTCCTGCACCTTCCCTGTACTAAACATGTAGTGTGCACCTCCTGCCCCTTCCCTGTCCATCTCCCCATATACTATATAAACATGTAGTGTGCACCTCCTGCCCCTTCCCTGTCCATCTCCCCATATACTATATAAACATGTAGTGTGCACCTCCTGCCCCTTCCCTGTCCATCTCCCCATATACTATATAAACATGTAGTGTGCACCTCCTGCACCTTCCCTGTCCATCTCCCCATATACTATATAAACATGTAGTGTGCACCTCCTGCCCCTTCCCTGTCTATCTCCCCATATACTATATAAACATGTAGTGTGCACCTCCTGCACCTTCCCTGTCCATCTCCCCATATACTATATAAACATGTAGTGTGCACCTCCTGCCCCTTCCCTGTCCATCTCCCCATATACTATATAAACATGTAGTGTGCACCTCCTGCCCCTTCCCTGTCCATCTCCCCATATACTATATAAACATGTAGTGTGCACCTCCTGCCCCTTCCCTGTCCATCTCCCCATATACTATATAAACATGTAGTGTGCACCTCCTGCACCTTCCCTGTCTATCTCCCCATATACTATATAAACATGTAGTGTGCACCTCCTGCCCCTTCCCTGTCCATCTCCCCATATACTATATAAACATGTAGTGTGCACCTCCTGCACCTTCCCTGTCCATCTCCCCATATACTATATATATGTAGATATTTGTACATTTTCATAAAATATAATGCTTTGACAGATTTTCCATTTAGTTTCCTCCCTGCCAGACAACAGCGGCTTAAAGTTTAGTCCTTGCTAGTCACCATCCGGCTTGTTCAGTCATGGTACATAGTGATTTGAAAGAGGTTTCTATTTGATTACTGGCCTCTTTCTGGAGGAAATCTCAAACATCTGTTTGTACGTTTTAAAGGTCTCCCAATTTGACCACATTTGAGTGTCTTGGCTGCAGACTGGTTCAACAACACATCTAGTTTGTTATTTTTTGTTTTTATTTAACCTTTATTTAACCAGGTAGGCCGATTGAGAACAAATTCTCATTTGCAACGGCGACATGTTAATGGAGACCTCAAACAGAGTTGTATTTCAACCTAGTTTCTAATATTCAGATAGCAGCCATTTGGGTGAGATTGGGTTCTGCTTGTTTTTCATGGTGTGTTCTAGGACGTGTAGCTTTTGTTTGTTGTGTTATTTTGGTTTAAAGTACCATCACGTACCATCAATAGAGCCTTCAAGTGTTTTCAAGTGTTTTCAAAATGCCTCAGTTTTCCTTCATCTGAGCGTTTGTTGATTTTCTTTGGTGGTTGTCACAATATTCCCCTTTAACATCTGCTTTATGAGGTCGAATAATGTTTTGAGTTCAGGACAAATGTACTTGCGAAAAATGTTATTGGTAGTGGTAGTGATTTGACAGTTATGCAGTGATGACATGTGTTGTGTTGTCAGAGGCACAACTGGATGTTTTATTCATTTTACGTGGGTCTATTTGTGAGGACTTTCTGGGAGTCTGTTTAAATGAATTATCTTTCAGTATTGTGGTCTGACCGAAAATCCAATAATAGCTGAAAGGTCTGACATTGCCAAGTCAACAAGTTTCAGGTTTTGACAAGTTATTTGTGAAATGACCAGAATTCTCACTGTCCATTCAACAAAATACATGCAAGGTGTTTTTATAGTAAATGCAAACTACAATGGAAATAATGAAATAAAAGTAGTCAAATATAAACAAAATAATGTAATGTTTGAAATGCTATCTAATGTTTGAAATGCTATCTAATGTTTGAAATGCTATCTAATGTTTGAAATGCTATCTAATCTGGTTTCCGTTTAGCAACTATTCTGTTGATTCCACAGTCCAGCTGTTGCCATAAAAAAAACAACCATAAGTATGTTCAATTAATGGAAATAGTTTTTGAACCCAGGTCTGATGAAGTTATTGACAGCAGACGGTCTGTCCCACCACACCCAGATCTGTCTAGTCACCAACCCTTTACACCTGAGTGAATTACCACTGAATACCCCAACCCAGCATTAGATACCATGGAACACAGTGAAGACAGGCATCATCAAGTTGAGAAAATATGGCACAACAGATACATTACCAAGAGAAGAGAAATGTTCAGGGAGGCATCCAAGAGGCCTACAGCAACATTAAAAGAGCTGCAGGAATTTCTGGGAAGTACTGGCTGTGTGCTACATGTGATAAGAACAACAAAAACAACACTGTACATCACCCGAAGAACACCATACCCAGGTGGTGGCAGCATCATGCTTTGGGGCTGTTTTTCTTCCACTGGAACCGGAGCCTTAGTCAGGGTGGTGGGAATTATGAACAGTTCCAAATACCAGACAATTTTGGCACAGAACCTTCAGGCTTTAGTTAGAAAGCAGAAGATGAAGTGGACGTTCAGATTTCAGCACGACAACGACCCCAAGCACACATCCAAATCCACAAAAGCCTGGCTTCACCAGAAGATTAACATTTTGGAATGGCCAAGCCAGAGCCCAGACCTGAATCCAATTGAACATCTGTGGGGTGATCTGAAGAGGGCTGTGCACAGGAGATGTCCTCGCAATCTGTCATATTTGGAGCGTTTTTGCAAAGAAGAGTGGGCAAATATTGACAAGTCAAGATGTGCCATGCTAACAGACTCCTACCCAATAAGAGTGAGTGCTCTAATAAAATAAAATGTGCTTCAACAAAGTATTAGTTTTAGGTTTGCTCACTTATGCAACCAGGTTATTGTTAGGTTTTTATTTAAAAAAATTCCCCTCAAAGATTTCAGTTTGTTTTTCAATTGAATTGTTCACATTATAAGTCACATTTAAGGTGAAAAGTTCTGAAATGATTTATCTCTGTCTCATTACCCCACTTCACCCAATAAATACCCCCCCCCCCCACACCTGTCTGTACACTCCCTGCCAGTGTGTCTGAAATCGGATCACAACAGGATGTTGCTATGGGGACGCTCAAATGACTTCCTATTTACTAGCTGTCAGAGAAGGCTTCTGTAATCAGCATCTTAATGAGATATCAGCTACCCAACTCCACTGGCAGGAAAGGTTGACTTCACCTCCAACATCTATGATACACTAACAAGTATTGTTTACTAGCCATGTGGTTTCTATTTATGACAGACTGTCAGACGTATTGGGTAAATTATATTAACCAATTTCTGGTCCAGGCAGAATAGCATTTACAAGGTCTCATGAATGGGACCATGACTTCAAGGAGATAACACATTTATACACTTTTCATATTATATTGTTCCCATAACAATTGGAATATTTACAGTAAAATATAAGAGCTGTTGTTTACGACTAACATCATAAAAGTCTTTCCTTCTTCCATATATTCTATTTACAATTACAAGCACATCCCAAAATCAATTTTCTAGGAAATATATGTTGTATAAGTTCTCATACCAAATAAAACAAATGTTTAGGTTCTAGTGGGTTCTCCCATCTGATACTAAATAAAACACAACCTAAAGTTCTACTGGCTACTATATTGTTACACTGGGTTCTCCCATCTAATACTAATTAAAAACAACCTAAAGTTCTACTGGCTACTATATTGTTACACTGGGTTCTCCCGTCTAACACAGTAAGTCTGCATGGTGACAATTTGACTAAATGCAACAGAATTGGAGAATTCCAGGGCCAACTTCCTGCTATCCAGGCATATGATAGGTTGTGAACAAGACAGCTGACTTCCTACTAGGCATCTGATAGGCTGAGCAGTCTGCTTATCATACTAGCTAGTCTTTTGTCAGAGCCATGATAAATATCATGTATAATCTACCAACACTCCAGTAACACAGAGATATGTTATAATGGGCATCCAATGGGCATTTACAGCAGCGATTTGTCATTTATTCGTTCTCCTCTTGTCCCTTACAGTATCTATTGGTTTTGCTTTCACACTGTGTTTAGGAAATCATACCATTTAAAATGCATTTATCCTTTTTCAGGTTCATTTACATTGCATATCTCTTATATTTTCCCCTCACTTTAGTTATTATTTATTTGTATTTAATGTTTCATTTTTCCAAATGCTTTGACAATGTAAACACATATATTTTACAATGGCAATAAAGTCCTGAAATTGGATTGAAAGAGACCAGAAAGAAACGACAGACATAAAACACACAGAAAGCAAGGCAGAGAGGGAGAGGAGAGAGAGAAAGGAGAGAGAGAGAGAGAGTGAGAGGAGAGAGAGAGAGAGAGAGAGAGAGAGAGAGGGAGAGAGTGAGAGAGAGGAGAGAGAGAGTGAGAGAGAGGCAGAGAGAGATAGAGGGGGGGGAGAGAGAGAGAGAGAGAGAGAGAGGGAGAGAGAGGCAGAGAGAGATAGAGGGGGGAGAGGAGAGAGAGAGTGAGAGGGGGGGAGAGAGGAGAGAGAGGAGAGAGGAGAGAGAAACGCTCCAAATCTGGGATGCCGTGCAGAATTAGGCAGATTCCCGCTCCTATCTGAAATCCAGAAGAGAGCCGTAAAGTTCTGGTTCCATCTATCAGACGCACAGACAGAGAGTTGCCATCACAGCGCTTTCAGATACAGGGCAGCACACACAGAGAGCGACCCCATGCAATATTTAGTGGAAAAACATCAGCTTAATTCAACAATTCAGTTCAGACACTCAAAAATAAAAGAAATAGGATGCATAACCAAAGAAGAATACATACAAGAATGGCAGATAAAGGTCTCACAAGTAAATAAATTAAAATACTTCCACAAAATAAAATCTGATTATAAATTGGCACCATACCTGACCGAAATAAGAAATTATGGTCAGAGAAAGCTCCTGACGAGATATCGCATAAGTGAGCACAGTCTGTGTGTGGAGACGGGCCGACATAGGCAGAGCTGGAGAGCCAGAGAGCTCAGACTGTGTTCACACTGCTCTGATGGAGTCGTAGAGGACGAGCTGCACTTCCTCACCGAGTGCAGCAAGTATAAACACATCAGAGACACTTATTTCAATCAAATAGAACAGATTTTACCTCAATTCCAACAAGCGAACCTATTAGACAAACTGTCTTATATACTGGGAGAGAAAGAAGAGTGTGTTCTCCTGGCAGCGCAGTATGTGTTCTCCTGCCATCATATGAGGGACAAGGGCTGAACCCTTTACGTTTAAACTGCTCTCTGTACTTATTATTATTTTTTTTTTTGTGATTTATACATGTTTTTTTTTTTTAACCCATGTAGGCCTATATATTTGTGTATGTCTATTGCTTTGGCAATATTGTGCTATTGTACACAGTCATGCCAATAAAGCTCATTTGAATTGAATTGAATTGAGAGAGAGTGAGAGAGAGGCAGAGAGAGATAGAGGGGGGAGAGGAGAGAGAGAGTGAGAGAGAGAGGGGGAGAGAGGAGAGAGAGGAGAGAGAGAGGGAGAGAGTGAAAGAGAGGCATAGAGAGATAGAGGGGGAGAGGAGAGAGAGAGTGAGAGGGGGAGAGAGGAGAGAGAGAGTGAGAGAGAGGCAGAGAGAGATAGAGGGGGAGAGGAGAGAGTGAGAGAGAGAGGGGGGAGAGGAGAGGGAGGGAGAGAGAGGGAGAGAGTGTGAGAGAGAGAGGGGGGGGAGGAGAGAGAGAGAGAGAGAGAGAGAGAGAGAGAGAGAGGGGGAGAGAAGAGAGAGGCAGAGAGAGAGAGGAGAGGGAGAGAGTGGGGGGGAGAGAGGAGAGAGAGCGGAGAGAGAGAGAGAGGGGGGAGAAAGGGGGGGAGAGGGAGAGAACATAAACATGCATGGGGATGTGTTTCAGTGTGTTTATAGTTAATCTATCAGAACACAAGTGAACTCCATTAGAACCCGGGATTTGACACCATTTCTGTTTTAGTGGGGTCTTTGCCTTAACTGGGTCCTATACATACACAAATGTTTTCACTTCAAGTACTTATTGTTCAAAATAATATCTATCTAATTGAGACTTTGATTAAATAACATTTTTCAAATGTGACACAAAGCCAGTCCTTGGTCAGTTTATGAAATAGCTAAACCAATACAGTATTATTATTTTTCTGACGGCTCCGTAATCACATTTTTCTTTTGTGTCCTCACAGTGACTGGCTTAGCATCAGGTGACAGCCTAGAGTTGAGGTAATAGGAAAATGTCTCTGACATCAGAGAGGCTCGATACAAACCTAATCTCTCTGAGCAGAACCCTACAGACGTCCAACATGGTG
>CM055739.1:1638425-1668425 GCA_029465975.1 Dallia pectoralis | reverse complement strand
AGAAGGGTTCTGGTTCTCCACCATAATGTCTGCTCCACCATCCCATATAGAAGGGTTCTGGTTCTCCACTGTAATGTCTGCTCCACCATCCCATATAGAAGGGTTCTGGTTCTCCACCATGTCTGCTCCACCATCCCATATAGAAGGGTTCTGGTTCTCCACTGTAATGTCTGCACCACCATCCCATATAGAAGGGTTCTGGTTCTCCACCATAATGTCTGCTCCACCATCCCATATAGAAGGGTTCTGGTTCTCCATGTCTGTTCTCCATCCCATAGAAGGGTCTGGTTCTCCACCATAATGTCTGCTCCACCATCCCATATAGAAGGGTTCTGGTTCTCCACCATGTCTGCTCCACCATCCCATATAGAAGGGTTCTGGTTCTCCACTGTAATGTCTGCACCACCATCCCATATAGAAGGGTTCTGGTTCTCCACCATGTCTGCTCCACCATCCCATATAGAAGGGTTCTGGTTCTCCACTGTAATGTCTGCACCACCATCCCATATAGAAGGGTTCTGGTTCTCCACCATAATGTCTGCACCACCATCCCATATAGAAGGGTTCTGGTTCTCCACCATAATGTCTGCACCACCATCCCATATAGAAGGGTTCTGGTTCTCCACCATAATGTCTGCACCACCATCCCATATAGAAGGGTTCTGGTTCTCCACTGTAATGTCTGCACCACCATCCCATATAGAAGGGTTCTGGTTCTCCACTGTAATGTCTGCACCACCATCCCATATAGAAGGGTTCTGGTTCTCCACCATGTCTGCTCCACCATCCCATATAGAAGGGTTCTGGTTCTCCACCATAATGTCTGCTCCACCATCCCATATAGAAGGGTTCTGGTTCTCCACTGTAATGTCTGCTCCACCATCCCATATAGAAGGGTTCTGGTTCTCCACTGTAATGTTTGCACCACCATCCCATATAGAAGGGTTCTGGTTCTCCACCATAATGTCTGCTCCACCATCCCATATAGAAGGGTTCTGGTTCTCCACTGTAATGTCTGCACCACCATCCCATATAGAAGGGTTCTGGTTCTCCACCATGTCTGCTCCACCATCCCATATAGAAGGGTTCTGGTTCTCCACTGTAATGTCTGCACCACCATCCCATATAGAAGGGTTCTGGTTCTCCACCATAATGTCTGCACCACCATCCCATATAGAAGGGTTCTGGTTCTCCACCATAATGTCTGCACCACCATCCCATATAGAAGGGTTCTGGTTCTCCACCATAATGTCTGCACCACCATCCCATATAGAAGGGTTCTGGTTCTCCACCATGTCTGCTCCACCATCCCATATAGAAGGGTTCTGGTTCTCCACCATAATGTCTGCTCCACCATCCCATATAGAAGGGTTCTGGTTCTCCACTGTAATGTCTGCTCCACCATCCCATATAGAAGGGTTCTGGTTCTCCACTGTAATGTCTGCTCCACCATCCCATATAGAAGGGTTCTGGTTCTCCACTGTAATGTCTGCTCCACCATCCCATATAGAAGGGTTCTGGTTCTCCACTGTAATGTCTGCTCCACCATCCCATATAGAAGGGTTCTGGTTCTCCACCATAATGTCTGCACCACCATCCCATGGATGCCCGGGTTAGTCTGTATGGGTTAGTCTGTTCGGGTTAGTCTACGTGGGTTACTCTGCCCGCGTTAGTCTGCATGGGTTAGTCTGTATGGGTTAGTCTGCATGGGTTAGTCTGCCCGGGTTAGTCTGCCCGGGTTAGTCTGTATGGGTTAGTCTGTTCGGGTTAGTCTGTATGGGTTAGTCTGTGGGGGTTAGTCTGCATGGGTTAGTCTGTATGGGTTAGTCTGCCCGGGTTAGTCTATATGGGTTAGTCTATATGGGTTAGTCTGCATGGGTTAGTCTGTATGGGTTAGTCTGCCCGGGTTAGTCTGTATGGGTTAGTCTGTATGGGTTAGTCTGTTCGGGTTAGTCTGTATGGGTTAGTCTGTGTGGGTTAGTCTGCCCGGGTTAGTCTATATGGGTTAGTCTATATGGGTTAGTCTGCATGGGTTAGTCTGTATGGGTTAGTCTGCCCGGGTTAGTCTGTATGGGTTAGTCTGTATGGGTTAGTCTGTTCGGGTTAGTCTGTATGGGTTAGTCTGTGTGGGTTAGTCTGTATGGGTTAGTCTATATGGGTTAGTCTGCATGGGTTAGTCTGCCCGGGTTAGTCTGCCCGGGTTAGTCTGTATGGGTTAGTCTGCCCGGTAGCTAAACAGTGCACGCTATTTGAACAGGGCAGTTGAGGACAAACTACAACTTAAAGGGATCTAAACAACTGTAACTGAACTGATTTGGTCATTTGTAACTGTCTAAATACTTGGGTCTGGTTTGACATATTGGGACGCGGCGAGTTGCTTTCAACAGCAAGTTATTTCCTGCCAACCACACCTCGAGTTGCCATGGCGTTTAGCACTGAATGCAGTTGAATGTATCACTGCCATCGGGAAAACTGAAGGCGAAGAGATATGTGTGATATTACATGTGTGTGTTATATTTTAAAATAGTCTCATACACACATACGATCATATCAGTTTCCTTCTCTACAGTAGTTATATTGTAAAATAGTCTCATACACACATACGATCATTTCAGTTTCCTTCTCTACAGTAGTTATATTGTAACATAGTCTCATACACACATACGATCATTTCAGTTTCCTTCTCTACAGTAGTTATATTGTAACATAGTCTCATACACACATACGATCATTTCAGTTTCCTTCTCTACAGTAGTTATATTTTAAAATAGTCTCATACACACATACGATCATTTCAATTTCCTTCTCTACAGTAGTTATATTTTAAAATAGTCTCATACACACATACGATCGTTTCAGTTTCCTTCTCTACAGTAGTTATATTTTTATAAAGCTAAACAGTTGGATACGTTTTATGATACAGATGTTGAGGAAACAGCCAGTGAGTAAAACAACAGAGCAGTTCTTCTAGCCTACATAGGAAATCGTAAACGTCTCTCTTCCTGCTCCAACCAGATCAATACTTATCATATCAGCAATATTACCTTATCAGAGGGGAGCTTGTAATTATCATATCAGCAATATTACCTTATCAGAGGGGAGCTTGTAATTATCATATCAGCAATATTACCTTATCAGAGGGGAGCTTGTAATTATCATATTATTATGGAATTTCCCGAGAAATATACAAGAAGATATGTGAACGGAAAACAAAATAAAACAGAACAATTTAGACTTTAGTCAGATTGCAGACTGTCCACTGATTGCAGCCTCTATTCAGATTGCAGACTGTACTAAGATTACAGACTGTACTCAGAGTGTAGACTGTACTCTGATCGAAGACTGTTCTCTCGATTGCAGCCTCACAGCCCTACATTACCCTGTGAGTAATGCTGAATATCAGGAAGAAGACAGATCCATGAGACAGATGAGGAAGGTCAGAAGGCTTACACTGTGTTGCATTGTCCTCCACACTATCCTCTGAGGCAGCGGAAAAACAGAGAAGAAAGAGATTTAATAGAAAAGAAGATGAGAAATAAATAAAACATGTATGATTTAACAGAATGCAATGCATTCATCTGATATCCAATAGCAACCATAGAATGTGATAAACAGGTCAGCTGATTGGTTCAAATCCCCATTTCCCTTCTCTCAGAGATGACAACTTCTGGTAAAACAGATTGTTAGTGTCTAAGGACTTCCAAACTTCTGGTATCACCATAATATGTATAATAACAGTTAGAACACCAAGCTTTAATACAGCTTACCATTTTATCTGTTATACAGTATTAATACTAAACAATTACATATCAGCACACTTTCTTCCATCTTAATAATTCTGTTTAATTAAGGGTTTATTTACACTTTCCTGAAGTTCAATCCCAAAGTTCTGAAAAATGGAGATATCCTTTTCCAGGATTAGTCACAGAAGAAACGGTGAACTACACATTCCGACATAAAGAATTAAACATTATGAAAATACACACAGAACTAACATGAATGTGTAGCCTCTGCCCTGCTTTCTTCAGCTTTTATCCCATAAAGCCCTTTCTGGTGTGCCCCCCCTCCCCCGGGGGGAGCTGTACAATGGCAGAGCGAATGACAGGAGAGTGCACACTCTGCAGTGCACACTTCAGCCCTCTTGAGGATTACAGGTGGGAGGATTTCAAGCTGTTTGAGTCGTCAAGAGTCGTGACATCAACAGAGTTCCAATTACTCATCTAACCCTACGGATAGAGAGGAGGGCTTCAACTCAAATAACTCACTGCTTTTAACCAGAGTCTTCTGGCTTTCACTGTGGACCTGGACTAAACCAGGCTTCTGTATATATATATATATATATATATATATATATGGGTCCTTATCCAATTGCAAAATATAATATACAATTTACCTCAGCCATTCATAAGGGCTAATGTCAACATGATTTTATCCCGGCCAATCACAAGGGTTAATATCAAAAGAGTTTTGTTTTTATCTCAGCTGATCATACGGGTTAATATAAAGATGATTGTATTTCAGCCCTTCAGCTGGTTCTGGCGGGTAGTTCTGGCAGGTAGGCAGTGTGTTTTGCACTATGTATTAGTATTTATTCTCAACAGAATGTTCTGGAGAAATGCTATCTCCAACAGTGGTTTACCATCCAGTCATTTAGCCCTCATCCAGATTGACTTTCATAAGTGAATGTATCATTTTTATTAAAACAATTTTTCAGTTTTCTCCATGAATCCACTGGTCGGCTCTGATTGGTATTTAGTTCGCTTATTACCCAAAAGATGGGTAACAGGACTTCAAGTCACTGTCTCTTACCAGTCTGTCCAGGCAGGTTCCATCTAGTCCCTGTCTCTTACCAGTCTGTCCAGGCAGGTTCCATCTAGTCCCTGTCTCTTACCAGTCTGTCCAGGCAGGTTCCATCTAGTCCCTGTCTCTTACCAGTCTGTCCAGGGAGGTTCCAGCGGCGGTAGTTGGTCGTTCCTCTGGACTATAGGGTCTGAAGCGGGCGTTAAACACATCAGAAATGCCCCTCACTGAACGGCTGCCCGTCCCAGAGGACTCCGGCTGACCACACCCCTGGAACACCTGATAAACACAAACACACCTGGTCAATACAAACACACCTGATAAACACAAACACACCTGGTCAATACAGACACACCTGGTCAATACAGACACACCTGAAAAACACAAACACACCTGATAAACACAAACACACCTGGTCAATACAAACACACCTGGTCAACACAAACACACCTGGTCAACACAGACACACCTTCAACACAAACACACCTGGTCAATACAAACACACCTGGTCAATACAAACACACCTGATAAACACAAACACACCTGATAAACACAAACACACCTGGTCAATACAAACACACCTGATAAACACAAACACACCTGGTCAACACAGACACTACTGGTCAACACAAACACACCTGGTCAATACAAACACACCTGATAAACACAAACACACCTGGTCAATACAAACACACCTGATAAACACAAACACACCTGATAAACACAAACACACCTGGTCAATACAAACACACCTGATAAACACAAACACACCTGGTCAATACAGACACACCTGGTCAATACAGACACACCTGATAAACACAAACACACCTGGTCAATACAGACACACCTGGTCAATACAGACACACCTGAAAAACACAAACACACCTGATAAACACAAACACACCTGGTCAATACAAACACACCTGGTCAACACAAACACACCTGGTCAACACAGACACACCTTCAACACAAACACACCTGGTCAATACAAACACACCTGGTCAATACAAACACACCTGATAAACACAAACACACCTGATAAACACAAACACACCTGGTCAATACAAACACACCTGATAAACACAAACACACCTGGTCAACACAGACACTACTGGTCAACACAAACACACCTGGTCAATACAAACACACCTGATAAACACAAACACACCTGGTCAATACAAACACACCTGATAAACACAAACACACCTGATAAACACAAACACACCTGGTCAATACAAACACACCTGATAAACACAAACACACCTGGTCAATACAGACACACCTGGTCAATACAGACACACCTGATAAACACAAACACACCTGGTCAATACAGACACACCTGGTCAATACAGACACACCTGAAAAACACAAACACACCTGATAAACACAAACACACCTGGTCAATACAAACACACCTGGTCAACACAAACACACCTGGTCAACACAGACACACCTTCAACACAAACACACCTGGTCAATACAAACACACCTGGTCAATACAAACACACCTGGTCAATACAAACACACCTGATAAACACAAACACACCTGGTCAACACAGACACTACTGGTCAACACAAACACACCTGGTCAATACAAACACACCTGATAAACACAAACACACCTGGTCAATACAAACACACCTGATAAACACAAACACACCTGATAAACACAAACACACCTGGTCAATAAAAACACACCTGATAAACACAAACACACCTGGTCAATACAAACACACCTGATAAACACAAACACACCTGGTCAACACAAACACACCTGGTCAACACAAACACACCTGGTCAACACAGACACACCTGGTCAACACAAAAAAAATGTTCACTGATAGGAACCTCACTGTGGAAAAAACAGACAGGTCTACCATGAAAAACCAGCTGGGTCTACTAACAGAAACCAGCTGGGTCTACTAACAGAAACCAGCTGGGTCTACTAACAGAAACCAGCTGGGTCTACTAACAGAAACCAGCTGGGTCTACTAACAGAAACCAGCTGGGTCTACTAACAGAAACCAGCTGGGTCTACTAACAGAAACCAGCTGGGTCTACCCTGAAAAACCAGCCACACAGTCATACACAGTCATCTCACTGCTGTGTTCACCACAGTCATACACAGTCATCTCACTGCTGTGACACCACAGTCATACACAGTCATCTCACTGCTGTGTTCACCACAGACATCTCACTGCTGTGACACCACAGTCATACACAGTCATCTCACTGCTGTGTTCACCACAGTCATACACTATCATCTCACTGCTGTGTTCACCACAGTCATACACAGTCATCTCACTGCTGTGACACCACAGTCATACACAGTCATCTCACTGCTGTGTTCACCACAGACATACACAGTCATCTCACTGCTGTGTTCACCACAGTCATACACTATCATCTCACTGCTGTGTTCACCACAGTCATACACAGTCATCTCACTGCTGTGACACCACAGTCATACACAGTCATCTCACTGCTGTGTTCACCACAGACATACACAGTCATCTCACTGCTGTGTTCACCACAGTCATACACAGTCATCTCACTGCTGTGTTCACCACAGTCATACACTGTCATCTCACTGCTGTGTTCACCATAGTCATCTCACTGCTGTGTTCACCACAGTCATACACAGTCATCTCACTGCTGTGTTCACCATAGTCATCTCACTGCTGTGTTCACCACAGTCATACACAGTCATTTCACTGCTGTGTTCACCACAGTCATACACAGTCATCTCACTGCTGTGTTCACCACAGTCATACACAGTCATTCAGGACCAGACGAAGCAGTTCTGTAGAAAGCAGAGGGAGCAGATCGTGAAATACTGATTATGGGATAGGATTCATAGGAATGTAATCTCAGAACAATTTTTCGGACTTTTCCGAAAGTGTGGACAGCATACAGAGTGTGGACAGCATACAGGGTGGACAGCATACAGGGTGGACAGCATACAGGTTGGACAGCATACAGAGTGGACAGCATACAGAGTGTGGACATACAGAGTGTGGACATACAGAGTGGACAGCATACAGAGTGGACAGCATACAGAGTGTGGACAGCATACAGAGTGTGGACATACAGAGTGTGGACAGCATACAGAGAGTGGACAGCATACTGAGTGTGGACAGCATACAGAGAGTGGACAGCATACAGAGTGGACAGCATACAGAGTGGACAGCATACAGAGTGGACAGCATACAGAGAGTGGACAGCATACAGAGAGTGGACAGCATACAGAGTGTGGACAGCATACAGAGAGTGGACAGCATACAGAGTGTGGACAGCATACAGAGTGTGGACAGCATACAGAGTGTGGACAGCATACAGAGTGTGGACAGCATACAGAGTGTGGACAGCATACAGAGAGTGGACAGCATACAGAGTGGACAGCATACAGAGTGTGGACAGCATACAGAGAGTGGACATACAGAGTGGACAGCATACAGAGTGTGGACAGCATACAGAGTGTGGACATACAGAGTGTGGACAGCATACAGAGTGGACAGCATACAGAGTGGACAGCATACAGAGTGGACATACAGAGTGTGGACATACAGAGTGGACAGCATACAGAGTGTGGACAGCATACAGAGAGTGGACATACAGAGTGGACAGCATACAGGGTGGACAGCATACAGAGTGTGGACATACAGAGTGTGGACAGCATACAGAGTGGACAGCATACAGAGTGGACAGCATAGAGAGTGGACAGCATACAGAGTGTGGACATACAGAGTGGACAGCATACAGAGTGTGGACAGCATACAGAGAGTGGACATACAGAGTGGACAGCATACAGGGTGGACAGCATACAGAGTGTGGACATACAGAGTGTGGACAGCATACAGAGTGGACAGCATACAGAGAGTGAACAGCATACAGAGTGGACAGCATACAGGGTGGACAGCATACAGAGTGTGGACATACAGAGTGTGGACAGCATACAGAGTGTGGACATACAGAGTGTGGACAGCATACAGAGTGTGGACATACAGAGTGGACAGCATACAGAGTGGACAGCATACAGAGTGTGGACAGCATACAGAGTGTGGACAGCATACAGAGTGTGGACAGCATACAGAGTGTGGACAGCATACAGAGTGTGGACAGCATACAGAGTGTGGACAGCATACAGAGAGTGAACAGCATACAGAGTGGACAGCATACAGAGTGGACAGCATACATAGTGTGGACATACAGAGTGTGGACAGCATACAGAGTGTGGACAGCATACAGATTGTGGACATACAGAGTGGACAGCATACAGAGTGGACAGCATACAGAGTGTGGACAGCATACAGAGTGTGGACAGCATACAGAGTGTGGACAGCATACAGAGTGTGGACAGCATACAGAGTGTGGACAGCATACAGAGTGTGGACAGCATACAGAGAGTGGACAGCATACAGAGAGTGGACATACAGAGTGGACAGCATACAGAGAGTGGACAGCATACAGAGAGTGGACATACAGAGTGTTGCTCTACTGTGAGGCAGCAGATGTTGTTCCAAATATCACACTGTTCACCATTATAGCAATATCCATAAATGGGCTTAGGTCGATAGCAGTGCCCCAGGAAGGGAATAGGGTGGCTTTTAGGAGGCAGGAGACGACCTCTATGTGTGACTCCATAACCGGGAGGAGGGTAGAAGAGAAAGATTGGTGAGGGGGAGTAAGAAAAGGACTGGGCTGACTGTGGATAACACTGAACACCTCAGAAAGATGGTCCTGCTCTGAGAACGGCTCGAGGCATGAAGTCATGTTCTGTTACATCGTACTGTGAAATGTGTGGTTTGGCCCCAGTCTTCAGTGTGGGGATTTTAAACCCATGTCCAACACCGAATAACAATTTGAGGTTGGGGAAAATGTTAGGAAGCTATGAGGATTTCTTTCTACATGAAACATCATCATCTTCACCAGGGACACAACTCACCGTTTCACATGTAAATCTACTGCTCAAGTGTGTTTGGGCTGGTCTGTATTCTAAGGAAAATGTTATTTAACGCTACTTCACTGAATGTGAAGAACACTGGTAAAATACATTGATTTAAAACCCAAAACACGGACGGTTTTGCTGCGGAATTCAAAGAACACCCAGACAGAATAATTTGCATTATGGTCAGGTTCTGAAGAGTTACTTATCTCTTAAGACTGTGTGGGAAAGTTAAATTGGTAGAGTTTCATTCTTCACTAAAACCTAAACTTTTAATAATTTCTCAACACAAAACACCACCTGGAATCATTAAGGCTAACAATCTCCGGTCTTAAAACCCTAATCCGCTATTAAATAACATACTGCCTTTGTTTAACATGGAAACTAGTTAAATAATCATGGCTGTAGTATAGAGCCTTGCGGAACACCTATTTTAACTTCACTGTTAAATGTCATACTGTTGTCACCAGAGCGGCTGTGCAAGGCCAATATGAAATACGGCAATCATATTGTGCCGTATCGTAGCTGACACTGTCATATTGTGCCGTACTTTAGCGGAGAACGCCATATTTTGCCGTACCTTAGCTGACACTGTCATACTGTTGTCTTGCATGGTCATGATGGCATTAGAGATTTGGACATCTATGGGTTCCATGACGGTTTCGATGTTGAAGGGTCCCTGCAGACGGTCAGCTACCATCAACATGGCATCTGAGGACACACACAGAGGACACATGTAATGTACCATGGAACACACGTTTCAGAAAGGGGACAGGCAACATCAAAGGAGTTTGTAAATTCAAAAGCCTCCTACTCAACACGAACAGGATAAACACATTTAAAATTGCTCTACATACAAATCCCTGGCTACTAAAACTGAACTGTCCCGACAACCATGAAAGCTAATCACTGTATATTTGAGATGACATGAAGATGACAAACAAGCTGATGGTAATTACAGAAAGTTAAAACTCAGCTAATGTTTCCTTGCTCATTACCATGACGATACCATGACTGTTGGCTGTACATAATATGGCAGATAGTGCTTTGTCCAGGCACTCTGTAGTTTGTCGTGCCTGCTAACAGCTCTCACCTATTGTTTGTAAGCTGTATACCACAAACGTGTGTGCCTTATTGCTTAAATCCACAGGCAGTCTGAAACTGTCAGTCAGAGGAGGTGTAGAGTCAGAGGAGGTGTAGAGTCAGAGGAGGTGTAGAGTCAGATGGGGTGTAGAGTCAGATGGGGTGTAGAGTCAGAGGAGGTGTAGAGTCAGAGGAGGTGTAGAGTCAGAGGAGGTGTAGAGTCAGATGGGGTGTAGAGTCAGATGGGGTGTAGAGTCAGATGGGGTGTAGAGTCGAATGGGTTGTAGTGTCAGATGGGGTGTAGAGTCAGAGGAGGTGTAGAGTCAGAGGAGGTGTAGAGTCAGAGGAGGTGTAGAGTCAGAGGAGGTGCAGAGTCAGATGGGGTGTAGAGTCAGAGGAGGTGTAGAGTCAGAGGAGGGTAGAGTCAGAGGAGGGGTAGAGTTAGAGGAAGTGTAGAGTCAGAGGAGGGGTAGAGTCAGAGGAGGGGTAGAGTCAGAGGAAGTGTAGAGTCAGAGGAGGTGTAGATTCAGATGGGGTGTAGAGTCAGAGGAGGGGTAGAGTCAGAGGAGGCGTAGAGTCAGAGGAGGTGTAGAGTCAGAGGAGGTGTAGAGTCAGAGGAGGTGTAGAGTCAGAGGAGGTGTAGAGTCAGATGGGGTGTAGAGTCAGATGGGGTGTAGAGTCAGATGGGGTGTAGAGTCAGAGGAGGTGCAGAGTCAGAGGAGGTGCAGAGTAAATGGTGTGTGACTGTAAATCAGGTTGGATCTAAAGGGAGAGGAGATGGTCAGGGAGTATCTCTGAGACAGACAGCAGATGACTCTATATGTGGGCTGGAGAAGATCAATACCAAAGATGTACGACTCACTGTGGTCCAGCTCCTCGTTTTCATTAGAACAATGTGTTAGTAAACTCATACAGAACCTATCATCTGGCTTCATACACAACCCATTACTGTAAAAGGAATGGAACTATTGACCCAGTGAGTTCTGGAAGAGACCCGGTCTAAACCCATATTTGATCTGTTCATTAGACTCTTGTCTCTCCTTCGCAAAATATAATAAAGCTATTTGGTGCCTGGAGGATTGGAGAGAGGGGAAGAGAGGAGGAGGAGAAGAGATAGAGGGGAAGAGGAGAAGAGAGGAGGAGGAGGAGAAGAGAGGAGGAGGAGGGGGAGAAGAGAGGAGGAGGAGGAGGAGAAGAAAGGAGGAGGAGGAGGAGAAGAGAGGAGGAGGAGAAGAGATAGAGGGGAAGAGGAGAAGAGAGGAGGAGGAGGAGAAGAGAGGAGGAGGAGGGGGAGAAGAGAGGAGGAGGAGGAGAAGAAAGGAGGAGGAGGAGGAGAAGAGAGGAGGAGGAGAAGAGATAGAGGGGAAGAGGAGAAGAGAGGAGGAGGAGAAGAGAGAGGGGAAGAGGAGAAGAGAGGAGGAGGAGAAGAGAGAGAGGGGAAGAGGAGAAGAGAGGAGGAGGAGAAGAGAGGAGGAGGAGGAGAGGAGGATAAGAGATAGAGGGGAAGAGGAGAAGAGAGGAGGAGGAGAGAGGAGGAGGAAGAGGAGAAGAGAGGAGGAGGAGGAGAAGAGATAGAGGAGGAGGAGAAGAGAGGAGGAGGAGAAGAGAGGAGGAGAGAGCTATTCCTTTCATTACAGTAGAGAGGTAGACGAAGAGAAACAGAAGACCTGGAAGTCTATTTAAGAGTAGAAATTAAGTGTCAAAAAATCTGAGATGGAGATTCAGTTGGTTCTGAACCTTGTGAGAGGTTGGCTCACTAAACAGAGTTACTAGCTGAGTGCTTGTCCTGCTCACTGTAGAGATCCACCCAACAGAAAACCCTTTGTCTAACTTAGATGCACAAGCCGAGACTAAAGGAAGAATGTCAGGTTCCAAATCCGTCCATACTGTCAGGATAGTGGACCCAGGTGGAACACTCAAATCCTCTAACTTACATAAGGTTAATTAAAATGTACTTAAAGTTCTTCAGTAAGAGATAAGAGAGTGCAGAGATAGCCCACACACCTTCACATCAGCACCTGGTGATAGGTCAAACTGTAATGAGGTGAAACAGGTCATTGTCATTGATCTGCCTCGTCCATCATTTACAGTGAAGAGTAAACACAGCATGCAGATCTGATACGGTAATTACCTGGAACCTTAGAATGACCTCACTGCATCTACCTTTAGAGGAGGTTCTAGTTAACAGCAGCACATACTGACCCTAGATCCCAGTAAAACAGCATTAGCATTGGAAAACAAGCTGGTCTTTATCTTGTTGTAGCTGTCGGTTGCTATCACAACAGTGTTCTGCTCCAAGAGAGCACCTTATCAGAACAGCATTCTCCCTACATCTCTCGCCTCCTGCATGAAGTCAAATGCATTTAAAAGCAACCTAATTAAAGAAATGACGTTGAAATATTATACATTTATATATATTTTTATCTTGTACAATATGTCATTCCTGGTTGACACAATTCGTTAGCCAGCGCCCTGAGACACTTATCTGCAAATGTCAGTTGTGTGGAGAAATCATTTTTAAAATCAGTGTTTCCTATCTATCTCTGTCTCTATCTCTGAAGGAACATGCAGACCAAGTGAATCGTTCAATAAAACCCACAGAAGTAATGGTATCAACCCTCCACCTAGTTTTTATATAGTTTAATTAAGATTTTTATGAAGGCTGAGTAGTACAGAGTAACTTGCTAAAGTAACAAATTAAAGGTTATTTCGTTGTGCCTAAATACGTTTTACCATCTGGAGACTTTGAAAACCTGGAGGTTGTTATTGAACGGCAGTCTAATAAAAAACTCCCTCCTAACCATTCATCATTTAGCTGGAGTAGGAAATACACTGCTCTCTATTTCACAGTTAACCCAGTATAGTTGAAATGTCAATGATACTAAAATGGATTACACTTTAAAAGCTATTTTAAAAGGCACAGTTCATGAACATTTGTCTTATTGGTAAACATATGCCCAGTTGTGTTCAGTTATGGAAGTGAACAGGAAGTGGAAAAAAACAAAGAGTTAATACTCATTCAGTGTAAAACTAATCCAGCACATTAAATATAAAATGAGATTTAATTTCGGTATATCCATGGCAATGGCCTACTTTATTGGACACTAGACAGAGTAAAGATGTGGTGTGGTACTAACTAGCAGCTAACAAACAGATGCAGCTAGCTAGCAGACACAGACGTGGTGTATCTGTTGAGTGGAGGCTGGCAACTAGCAAAACACAGGAATAAGCTGTTTGTTGTATCCATGTCTTAAGACAGTAACTAGCAGCAAGCTAGCAGATGGAAAGACAAGGTGTCTCTGTGAGGAAGTAGCTATAAGACACAGTTTTTACTGTTTGCTGTGGTTGAACGGTTTCAGATGACCGTTAGCGAGACACAAACAGAACCTGTAGTCATTTTAACTGACAGCCAGGTAAACTTCCCTATGTCCCAAATAGCACCCAATTCAAAATTCGGGTGGCCTGTTTCTGACCACAGGCTGATGATGGCTCTATTTTGGACAGGGGTGGGGGTGGAATGTTCCGTTTGGGACTGCCCTTCATGTAGTTAAGAACTGGGGGAACACATTCGTTTCAATAGCAGGTTCTCATACAGAACACATCGCCACTGAAAGCAATCATTAACATAAATATCTGTAAAGCCAAAAACATTTGCCGACTAGTGGCGTGATATTCAATATACTTCTGTTCACTGTATAACTCACACAACAAATATGAGATTTGAAATGAATGGACAGTCTCCTGAATTACCATCAGATGGAATGAAGAAACACGATGGTGTAAGACTATATGTGTGAGTCGTTATTCAATGAGTTGATTAGAAATCATCTCTCTGGGAATTAGGCGACATGAAAATGGATTCACTACAGGTTGTAAAATGAATGATTACATGAAACAAGGCCTGGGTTTAAGTTACGACACACTCCCAATATTGACAAAGCAATCACTGACCCAACCAGAAGCAATAAAACTAAAACAACCAATCAAATTAAACCATCCAATATTGAGACGGGGAACCGCTGGAGTGCGATACCCTGACGGCTAGCCTGGGTTTGACCTGAGGTATTACTAACAACCCTGCATAAAACTGAGAGAACCTGAACTAATCCAGGTTCCCACTGGGACCCCCCTCAGAACATTATATGAAGGTTATTGATTACTCTAAAAGAGGACTAACAAAACAATAAAATACGTTGGTCTTCCTAACATAAAAGTTGCGTATGTAGTTAATTATATTTATACAGTTTTAACCTACTTCCTATGGGGCCAGTGACATAAAGTAAGACAGTCATTAAACTGCTGACTTCTCTTTCAACAGCTCCTCACCAAAAAACCACCTGCAGGGTACATGTGTCACTGAGTGCGTCACAAACTCCACCCCATTTAACAAAGTGCACGATTTTTAATAACAGACCAGAGGGCACAGAGCGGGGAAGAGCAGTGTGCGGTTTAGGACACCAGGCTTGTGTTGTGGCCCCTGTCAGATACAGAAGCCTTAACAAGACTCGTTGTCAGTCTGTGAAGATTTAAAATATGTAAAACCTACGTGGGAAGATGTTGGTAGCCTGCAGGAATAATTAGTGAAAATGGACGGTCCAAATGGCACCAATATCCTCTGAAGTGCACTTCTTTTGACTAGATTTTGGTCACTACAAAGGGAATAGGGAGCAATTGAGTACGAGGGGCGATTTATTCAGAATGAAGAATCTCAAATCAGAGCAGAACGTTCAGGCAACAGCACACACCATTCTATAGCCTGGAAATCCTCACAGAAACCCAACATTACTCCTGTCCCAACATTACACATGACCCAACATTACTCCTGTCCCAACATTACTCCTGACCCAACATTACTTCTGTCCCAACATTACTCCTGACCCAACATTACACCTGTCCCAACATTACACCTGTCCCAACATTACTCCTGTCCCAACATTACTCCTGTCCCAACATTACTCCTGTCCCAACATTACTCCTGACCCAACATTACACCTGTCCCAACATTACTCCTGTCCCAACATTACTCCTGACCCAACATTACTCCTGACCCAACATTACACCTGTCCCAATATTACTCCTGTCCCAACATTACACCTGTCCCAACATTACTCCTGACCCAACATTACACCTGTCCTAACATTACACCTGTCCCAACATTACTCCTGTCCCAACATTACTCCTGTCCCAACATTACTCCTGACCCAACATTACACCTGTCCCAACATTACTCCTGTCCCAACATTACACCTGTCCCAACATTACTCCTGACCCAACATTACACCTGTCCCAACATTACTCCTGTCCCAACATTACTCCTGTCCCAACATTACTCCTGACCCAACATTACACCTGTCCCAACATTACTCCTGTCCCAACATTACACCTGTCCCAACATTACACCTGTCCCAACATTACTCCTGTCCCAACATTACTCCATTACCCCCATTTGATTTGTACAGAATTGCCTCATTGCTGGATATAGGCGTTGTTGCTGCAGTCAAAATGAACATGAGGTTTGGTCTTAAATGCCTTTGCCATTGCTAACTGAAATTGGCAAATTGGATAATATTTGTAAGGACTCATATGTCCACCTCTCCCATCTGAGCATAAGCAAGCAGACATAAATGTAATATCAGAGGAATGTCTTTTACAGTTTTAGTACCTATGTGTGCCTCAGAGCTCAGAGGTCCCCGGCCAGCGGTCTGAGATCTCACCTCCATCCACAACTCTGTCATTTAGCACAACATAATTGTGTCTAGCTAAGGGGGACAGCACACTAACCAGACATGTTTCAAAATGCTCTTCTAGTTAAAAAGAAAATACCTATTTCTATTTATAATAAATTATTCAAAAAGTAAGAAATACAATAGATTTATTAGGAATTTAGACCAAACAGGATCTGAGGGAGATGACACCATCAATGAGACTAATTTTTTGTTTTGAGAACGTAACGTTTCAGAGCATTAAACAGCTGCACTCTGGGACAACTACGGTATAATTCTAACATACAGCCGGATCTTTATTGTGCCGTGGTTCTCCCACAGTGGACTGGGCTTGTGTCTTCACTGGCAGCCTATCCCATACCTAGTACACTACTTCTCATCAGAGTCTATATAGGGTTAGAGTTTAGGGTGCCATTAGCACTCATATTGGAAGGGAACATTACAGAAAAAAGACATGAAAAGCATTCCATATAACTATAAGGGAGTGAAACAAAACCCTGGTCTGCTTCTAGACGTACTTTAAATGGCACATTTCTGTGAAAACCCAGAGAAACACTTACTTTCATAAATAAGATGTAAATTGTTTCTAAAAAATCTGTCATTGCTCTACTAATGTAGTTGTTTTTCAGCAGAGACAGTCGCCCACACAGACAATATAATGGGTGCATAACTGGAGGAAGAGAGTGAGAACAGAGAGAACACAAAATGAAAGAGAGGAAAAGCAGAGAGAGAACAGAGTAAAACAGACAGGGAGAGAGAATGAGAGGCGTTATTTTCTCTAAATTAACTGTTAAACCTACACATTTAAAAACAAGATGCTTTTACCTTCTTACAACATTTTGGGCGTTTCAAAAACAGGAATAGAACCTCGAAACTTCTGAACACATTTACATTTCAGGCATTAAGCAGATTTACTTGGACGTGGAGATCAATGAATTATTTAAGTGGGAGCACATGATTTATTTATAAGTATGCAGAATATACCGCTGTTAGTGGCATCCTCCAATAGCTATTAAAGGAATCACAGAAAGCCAATAATAAGTGATATTTGCACTATTCCAGGTGGCTTCATAGTCAACAATTAATTTTGCTTTTAGTGGCTTTTAAGAGCCATTATCTAAAGTACTTTACTTAAAGTGCTTTATCATTCCCACAATATCAATTAGATGAGAAAGGTAGAGATATAGGTACCTTCAATCATACAATGCACAATCCTGTTCATCTCTTTGTGTGATTTCAAAATCCTTGAAGAATGCAGAATGTGAGGAGATTCTAACATCTAAACAGAGACTGCAGAATGTGAGGAGATTCTAACATCTAAACAGAGACTGCATAATGTGAGGAGATTCTAACATCTAAACAGAGACTGCAGAATGTGAGGAGATTCTAACATCTAAACAGTGACTGCAGAATGTGAGGAGATTCTAACATCTAAACAGAGACTGCAGAATGTGAGGAGATTCTAACATCTAAACAGTGACTGCAGAATGTGAGGAGATTCTAACATCTAAACAGAGACTGCATAATGTGAGGAGATTCTAACATCTAAACAGAGACTGCAGAATGTGAGGAGATTCAATCATCTAAACAGTGACTGCAGAATGTGAGGAGATTCTAACATCTAAACAGAGACTGCAGAATGTGAGGAGATTCTAACATCTAAACAGTGACTGCAGAATGTGAGGAGATTCTAACATCTAAACAGAGACTGCATAATGTGAGGAGATTCTAACATCTAAATACAGACTGCAGACTGTATGCCTGTCTTTAGGAGGCTGTATGCCTGTCTTTAAGAGGCTGTATGCCTGTCTTTAAGAGACTGTATGCCTGTATGCCTGTCTTTAGGAGACTGTATGCCTGTCTTTAGGAGGCTGTATTCCTGTCTTTAGGAGGCTGTATTCCGTTATTAAGAACAGCAACTTAAATAAGCCTCAAGATATGTCTTGACAGGTCTATCTAAACTTTCTAGTCACATATCATATTCTATTTGTGTGCTGTTGTCATACATTTTTCATAAACACATCTCAGCTTGGCATCACCTCTTGGCTTTGGAATTATGAATCTTTAACAGGATGTCACCTTCCTGGCTTAGTGAAAATACAGAATTAATGGATTCCTCTGTCTGGTCACAAACATCTTAAATGTGCCTCAACAATATCCAATACATCTCTGTCTATCTGGACTGGCATGAAATTCCAGTATTAGCAGTTGATTGAGAGGCTTTTTATGGCTGTTCTTTCTTAACACGGTGTTACGTTCCAGCTCCCCAAAGGGAGGGGAACCAGATAACCCATTGCTCAGGCCCACCGATGCCAGCAAAAGAGGTATTGTGTTGTGGTGCGAGAAAAGGACAACAAATTAAAATACCGTAAATCAATGCTTTTATTTAGCCACGGTATTACGTAAATGAAAAATACTAAACAATGATGTTCTTGGGAAATTGGGGAGGGCTGGACAGACCAAAGCAAAGAAATAAACAAAACATAACCACTAACCTGCAAGTAACATAACACATAAGAACCCCTATCTGGCACACGACCAAGGTGCCCTAAACAAACATACAGCTGGTGGTCCGCCCAGGTCTAGCTAGTGGTTCTAGACAGAAGTATACCTACGGGTGATGTATACCCCGGGGTAGCTCTAAATCTACTCCCCAACTCCCTAAAGAACAACACAGGAGAGAAAGACAATTATTACAAATTATAATCACAAACAATCACCAAACAAAATGCTCCGTCCTGCCAACTGGAACACAAAACTGGGATAAACTAATACACACAAAACAAGGCCAAAGGTGCTAAACAAAAATGTCAGGGAATCCATCCCAAAACCATAAAGATCCCCACATGTTACAAACCAACCAGTCAGCAGGAACCGAGCGCTAACTGATCAGGCAGCTGCAGCCACTGATGAATGGGCGGAGTCCCAAGTCCCAATTACCCATTGCACCACCAATCAGCTGCCGGAACAGTCTCAGAAGCTTCTTGCCTGAAAAGAACACAAACCCAACCACCAACAGCAATACAAAAATCTAAATATACGAACCCAGAACACTGGGGACGGAACACACGGGTTCCCAGCTCAGTACCGCCTGATCCGTTGTAACTCCTCTGCCAGAATAAATCTCCACTAGGTTCAACTGGATCGCCATGAGATGTATAACATCTATTAAACAAATCCCAGTACTAATCAGGAGCTCTATTACCCCAGAGACCAATGAGCCGGATCCACTAATCATCTCCAGAAACCCTCCTCATCCCAGAGACCACCGGAGGAGTAGATATAACGGAACTGCCCCCAGTACCACCGGAGGAGTAGATATAACGTAACTGCCCCCAGTACCACCACAGGAGTAGATATAACGTAACTGCCCCCAGTACCACCACAGGAGTAGATATAACGTAACTGCCCCCAGTACCACCACAGGAGTAGATATAACGTAACTGCCCCCAGTACCACCGGAGGAGTAGATATAACGTAACTGCCCCCAGTACCACCGGAGGAGTAGATATAACGTAACTGCCCCCAGTACCACCACAGGAGTAGATATAACGTAACTGCCCCCAGTACTCTGCACTAGCTAGCTTTCCAAAGCTAATGCCAGCCACTGAATGTAGCCTCCATTTGACAGCACTAGCTTACTCTAACTAAGGCTAATCTACACATGTCTCATCTATATAGTCTCTAGTACAGACACCAGCTAACCATGATCTCTAGCTAACACAGCAGGTAACTCTAGCTAATACTAATTGACACATATAGAGCGTTTTTAGTTCTATATAGATGAGGCCTTGTGACCAGATTTGTGTCTGAGGTATATTTTTTATTGAGTCCACCGGAAGATTCCCAGAGAACAAGGGAGGATCATGACATGACTATTTGTTAAGTAGCCCTGATATGGCGTCTCAGCTAACATTAGCCACACATAGCCCAGAGCACAGCCTTGGGGTGTAGATGGTTTTAATGGCCCAGAAAAGGGTCTGTCAATTCAGGTTATCGTAATGATCTCAAAGCTTCATAGATGGAATTCAGTTGGATTTAAACAGAAGTGGTGAATTTAGGTTATCATTTCATTGCATTTTTACAGTTCAAGAGTTAATGTGGAGACGTGAACAATAAGGTGAAAATCCTGGTTTGCCTCAGAGCCATGAATGTACAGATGAATCAGACGAGCTGGACATATTAGTCACTCAGTTTTAATATCTGAGTGAGGAGTAAAGAGAAAGAAACAGAGATAGAACAAGAAAACAACTACAACCAAAGATAGATACACAGAATATGTAGAGAGAGAGAGAGAGCAGGAGAGAGGGATGGAAAAGAGGGAATAACAGAAACAGACAGAAGGGATAGAGGGAATAAAGTTAGGCAAATCTAATGAGAGGGAGGGAGAGAGCAACAGAGAGACAAGTCTAAAGAGAGAGGGAGTTGTCGATCTCTCCCACACAGACTGACAAACAGCAGTAGGAGCTTCTGCTCTTGTCTGTGCAGATTAGAAAAGTGGAGAGAGAGAGACGGAACCACAGTGTAAATCTCCTCCAGGCAGCAGTAAGTCATCCTCCCTTCAGCTGGCTGTCAGGGTGCTTGTTGATAGCTGTCATTGCTGTCATTGACACCATCAGTGTCTCAGCCAAATGAGAGATGCTCCGATCCGACAGAACACTTTACTTGAGATATGAGGCTTTATAAAAACATTTTACCTCACCATTAGGCTATACCAACTCACCATTAGGCTATACCAACTCACCATTAGGCTATACCAACTCACCATTAGGCTATACCAACTCACCATTAGGCTATACCAACTCACCATTAGGCTATACCAACTCACCATTAGGCTATACCAACTCACCATTAGGCTATACCAACTCACCATTAGGCTATACCAACTCACCATTAGGCTATACCAACTCACCATTAGGCTATACCAACTCACCATTAGGCTATACCAACTCACCATTGGGCTATACCAACTCACCATTGGGCTATACCAACTCACCATTAGGCTATACCAACTCACCATTAGGCTATACCAACTCACCATTAGGCTATACCAACTCACCATTAGGCTATACCAACTCACCATTGGGCTATACCAACTCACCATTGGGCTATACCAACTCACCATTAGGCTATACCAACTCACCATTAGGCTATACCAACTCACCATTAGGCTATACCAACTCACCATTGGGCTATACCAACTCACCATTAGGCTATACCAACTCACCATTAGGCTATCAATTTCACCTGCAGGGGGAGTGTTGGGCAGAGGCTCTCCGACAACCATAAATGGTTTTAAGAGAGAAAAGGAAAGTTTCACTAGAGTAATCTCTAAATGTATTTAATAAGGACCAAGTGGAAGTTAAGCACTAATTGGAGCAGGACAGTAGCAGGCAGCAGAACCTTGCATCTGGACAGACATCTCTTTACTGAAGCTTAGTGGTTCATTAAAATGCCCTCTGCTCAATGGACTTTATGTCACACGTTATTTTGCTTCACAGTTCCTCTCAGTTCTCCATTGGTGCTCTATTGATTCTTTATGGCATGTTTCTATTAGTTCTTTGTTGGGCATCTCTATTAGTTCTTTATTGGTGAGATTCATAGGAACCAGAGCAACGTGTGTCAGACGCGCATTCAGTCAAAACACTACATCTACTGCCTGACTGAATCAACCTTCTCAGTCAAAACAGCGCCCAAGTCAGAACATCACAACGAACGCCTGACTGAATCAACTTCCTCAGCCAAAACACCACATCTAACGCCTGACTGAATCAACTTCCTCAGCCAAAACACCACATCTAACGCCTGACTGAATCAACTTCCTCAGCCAAAACACCACATCTAACGCCTGACTGTATCAGCGTCCTCAGTCAAAACACCACATCTAACGCCTGACTGTATCAGCGTCCTCAGTCAAAACACCACATCTAACGCCTGACTGTATCAACATCCTCAGTCAAAACACCACATCTAACACCTGAGTGAATCAACGTCCTCAGTCAAAACAGCGCCTATGTCAAAACACCACATCTAACACCTGACTGAATCAACATCCTCAGTCAGAACATCACGTTGAACGTCTGACTTAATCAATGTCCTCGGTTTGTGCCTCGACAAAATCTACTAGGTCAAAAGTGGACCCTGGCAGTCGAAAATTATTTAATTTGTGTACTTAAAATACAGCAAAAATGTGCCTACTATTCAAAATACACCCATTGCTTTTTAAACTGGGCTCAAGTACTTACAGCTGCCTATTACTGCACTATAATTGAGTTGGTTTGTCAGGCTGATGCCAAGCTAGTCCAAGTGAAAGGACAAGATTAACTGAAAAGCACAGAACATTGACCTGGCAACAACAGTCTAAAGGTGTGTTTGGTTGCACAGCAGCGACCTGATGCAGTGACAAATGAAAATGAATGGCCATTTCCTGAGTCATAAATCAGAACTAAAACTTATTTCTGAAATGATTACAGACTGTGCGGTTTTGACTGTGCGGTCAAAACCGAAAACTGACCTTCAATCAGATGGTATCCACGATTTCTCTTTCACTCTCTGCTGTATCTACACGGCTGTTTCGACCTGTCCCATATTTTCAGTAAGTAACGTTTTTCCAACCGAGCCATGACAAGATAAATGATAACCCCCTATCTATGTTGACATGTTTCTCACTCATCTTGTATGTTTCTACAGAGAACTATTTTCTATATTTTCCCTATCAGCTTTGGCCGTGATGGCTCCTGTTCTCAACACTCCTCCGTTCTCAACACTCCTCCGTTCTCAACACTCCTCCGTTCTCAACACTCCTCCGTTCTCAACACTCCTCCGTTCTCAACACTCCTCCGTTCTCAACACTCCTCCGTTCTCAACACTCCTCCGTTCTCAACACTCCTCCGTTCTCAACACTCCTTGTCCCCTCCCAGACAGTTTAAATGTCAGTTATAACTAGAGCCCAGACAGTTTAAATGTCAGTTATAACTAGAGCCCAGACAGTTTAAATGTCAGTTATAACTAGAGCCCAGACAGTTTAAATGTCAGTTATTACTAGAGCCCAGACAGTTTAAATGTCAGTTATTACTAGAGCCCAGACAGTTTAAATGTCAGTTATTACTAGAGCCCAGACAGTTTAAATGTCAGTTATTACTAGATCCCAGACAGTTTAAATGTCAGTTATAACTAGAGCCCAGACAGTTTAAATGTCAGTTATTACTAGAGCCCAGACAGTTTAAATGTCAGTTATAACTAGAGCCCAGACAGTTTAAATGTCAGTTATTACTAGAGCCCAGCCAGTTTAAATGTCAGTTATAACTAGAGCCCAGACAGTTTAAATGTCAGTTATAACTAGAGCCCAGACAGTTTAAATGTCAGTTATTACTAGAGCCCAGCCAGTTTAAATGTCAGTTATTACTAGAGCCCAGACAGTTTAAATGTCAGTTATTACTAGAGCCCAGACAGTTTAAATGTCAGTTATTACTAGAGCCCAGACAGTTTAAATGTCAGTTATAACTAGAGCCCAGACAGTTTAAATGTCAGTTATAACTAGAGCCCAGACAGTTTAAATGTCAGTTATTACTAGAGCCCAGACAGTTTAAATGTCAGTTATTACTAGAGCCCAGACAGTTTAAATGTCAGTTATAACTAGAGCCCAGACAGTTTAAATGTCAGTTATTACTAGAGCCCAGACAGTTTAAATGTCAGTTATAACTAGAGCCCAGACAGTTTAAATGTCAGTTATAACTAGAGCCCAGACAGTTTAAATGTCAGTTATAACTAGAGCCCAGCCAGTTTAAATGTCAGTTATTACTAGAGCCCAGGTAGTTTAAATGTCAGTTATAACTAGAGCCCAGACAGTTTAAATGTCAGTTATAACTAGAGCCCAGACAGTTTAAATGTCAGTTATAACTAGAGCCCAGACAGTTTAAATGTCAGTTATAACTAGAGCCCAGACAGTTTAAATGTCAGTTATTACTAGAGCCCAGACAGTTTAAATGTCAGTTATTACTAGAGCCCAGACAGTTTAAATGTCAGTTATAACTAGAGCCCAGACAGTTTAAATGTCAGTTATTACTAGAGCCCAGACAGTTTAAATGTTAGTTATAACTAGAGCCCAGCCAGTTTAAATGTCAGTTATTACTAGAGCCCAGACAGTTTAAATGTCAGTTATTACTAGAGCCCAGACAGTTTAAATGTCAGTTATAACTAGAGCCCAGCCAGTTTAAATGTCAGTTATAACTAGAGCCCAGACAGTTTAAATGTCAGTTATAACTAGAGCCCAGACAGTTTAAATGTCAGTTATTACTAGAGCCCAGCCAGTTTAAATGTCAGTTATAACTAGAGCCCAGACAGTTTAAATGTCAGTTATAACTAGAGCCCAGACAGTTTAAATGTCAGTTATAACTAGAGCCCAGACAGTTTAAATGTCAGTTATTACTAGAGCCCAGACAGTTTAAATGTCAGTTATTACTAGAGCCCAGACAGTTTAAATGTCAGTTATAACTAGAGCCCAGACAGTTTAAATGTCAGTTATTACTAGAGCCCAGACAGTTTAAATGTTAGTTATAACTAGAGCCCAGCCAGTTTAAATGTCAGTTATTACTAGAGCCCAGACAGTTTAAATGTCAGTTATTACTAGAGCCCAGACAGTTTAAATGTCAGTTATAACTAGAGCCCAGCCAGTTTAAATGTCAGTTATAACTAGAGCCCAGACAGTTTAAATGTCAGTTATAACTAGAGCCCAGACAGTTTAAATGTCAGTTATTACTAGAGCCCAGCCAGTTTAAATGTCAGTTATTACTAGAGCAGTTTAAATGTCCAGAGCCCAGTTTAAATGTCAGTTATTACTAGAGCCCAGACAGTTTAAATGTCAGTTATTACTAGAGCCCAGACAGTTTAAATGTTTAAATCAGTTATAGCCCACAGTTTAAAGAGCTAGAGCCCAGACAGTTTAAATGTCAGTTATAACTAGAGCCCAGCCAGTTTAAATGTCAGTTATAACTAGAGCCCAGACAGTTTAAATGTCAGTTATAACTAGAGCCCAGACAGTTTAAATGTCAGTTATAACTAGAGCCCAGCCAGTTTAAATGTCAGTTATAACTAGAGCCCAGCCAGTTTAAATGTCAGTTATAACTAGAGCCCAGACAGTTTAAATGTCAGTTATAACTAGAGCCCAGACAGTTTAAATGTCAGTTATAACTAGAGCCCAGACAGTCCTCCTCAGAGGGCGAGGAGGGAATATACATGAAGCGTAACGTTCCTGAATGGTCAGGTTGGTGGCAGGTCCCATTACACTGGGAGACAAGCCATGCAATTAAAAATAAATGAGCAAATAAAATCAATGCAGATCGCTTCCACTGTGGTGAGAAAGGACTCAACAGAGGACAACACAGACCTACATCTTAATTAAGAGAAATAATGAACCAAGGAGCGACAAAAAGAAAAGAATAATAGGACAGAATGAACTTTAAAGTTGATTATGCGTTAGAAGATAAATGCAGCTCTCTTGACTCTTCTATTGAACCAACATTTATTTAAAGGGTATTTACCAAAGTCACACTGCATCCAACTATCTGTCTGTAACATACACATATGTCGTCAAAATCTGGTTGTGCATAATATAAAAAACAAAGTTATGTTTCAGTGTTAAAAAACAAACATATGCAATAACTGATGTTTGTACATTATTTGATCGGTCAAAACCAGAATCCAGTTTCTAAATTAAATGCAAAGAATTCAACTTGAAATACTTTTTTAAACGTTTTTATTTTAAACTAACTCAGCCTGTAATGTAGCGTATTCATCTTATCTCTTCAGAACTGTCAGAATGCTCCGCTGTCCACATCCTCAACCTGACCCACCCTGAGATTAGCAGCTGCTAACTTGACCTGGCTAATATTACCCACCAGCCATGAACTCTCCTGTCATTTGGAAAATCACACTAGTAGAAGTCAACTTTCATAGTCTTTAAATTTGAACTGATATAAAATTAAACAAAATATAGTATAGAATATGTCACTGCTTTATTGTTGAACTAGACCAATATGGCACACACACACACACACACACACACACACACACACACACACACACACACACACCACACACCACACACCACACACCACACACCACACACCACACACACACACACACACACACACACACACACACACACACACACACATATTGTGAAGGACGACACTATTTCCAACTAGAAAATATATTTTAAAAGCAAAACCCAAAAGTAATGAGAGGATAAAAAAAACAAAACACGACGTGAAAGAAAATTCAGATATGTTTTCTTTTCTTCAGTCCAACATTTTCATTTACCTACCATTGCACTCAAAGGATTTCCTATTTGCAATTTTCTTTATCTCTGGTTATGTTGTACTGGTATTTGCTTTGTCGACCTTTTTTGCAGTTGTATGTTTTCCTACAATTATCCGTGCAGAATGTATTATGTGGCATCCCACAGGGAAATCAAGCAGAGACCAACCCGGGGTCTGTTACAGTTGAGACCTGCTTTACAAAAATAATAAAAACAAATACACAGATAGGAAATAGACGCACGTTAACAAATCACTGTTTCACACAGTGAGAAATAAAAAAGTAGTTCATCCCTCTGGAATTGCTTTGTGAGCACCAGAGCGTGTTATCTGATGTACAGTCCATATGCAGGAGGTGTAGTAGTCACAAGCAATCTAACCTGATTAAGCCTGTGGTATCTCAGTCCTAGTGAGCTGAGGACCAACAGGGGCTTGATAACTGCAGGGGTTCCAGTTTTCTTTAGGTAAGATAGTACGGACATTTCTGCAGGTCTGCCTTGTATTTAAACACTAACCAACGTCTGGACATTTCAAATCAAGGATTCCCAGCAAACTGTAGAAAGGAAAATCAAGATATGAATCTGATGGAAGTGACATCTTCAAATTTCTGTATCAGACTAAAGAAGCAAGAATCTTCTGAATAGACACTAAACTTCGTTAAATTGGCTGGTTACATAAGACCTTGGATATTGAGGAATTTGGTGTTATGAATTCAAAAGCTGTAAATCACGTTCTGCTGTTTACGTTCAAGTGATTTGGCCGGCCATCGTATTTGGAGCAGCGTGCAACAAGACAGCTGGAATGGTGGAATAGAAAAACCTTCAACATAGCAACCGATATGACAGGGCATTCCGGAGGCATTCCAGAGGCATTCCAGAGGCATTCCAGAGGCATTCCTACACAAATTGGCTTTATACGTGTGGTGAAATAACCTTTGCTTGATGGCTGTTCATGAGACATCAATAATGTGGGTCAGTAAAAGCAGACATACAGTAGTTCTATAAAAGCAAAGAAAAACATGGGATACCTTTCTCCCTAAAGCTGAGTATATTTTATAAAAAGTCTTAACAACCCTCATAGATATTTTCTTTCTTTCTCCAGGGTGTGTTGATGTTCTTAAACATACAGAGGCTTATAATAACATGTCTCAGTTATCCAGAGGCTTATAATAACATGTCTCAGTTATCCAGAGGCTCATAATAACATGTCTCAGTTATCCAGAGGCTCATAATAACATGTCTCAGTTATCCAGAGGCTTATAATAACATGTCTCAGTTATCCAGAGGCTCATAATAACATGTCTCAGTTATCCAGAGGCTTATAATAACATGTCTCAGTTATCCAAATTAAATAGCTTCTCTGATGATATAATACATACATTCTTTAGTTTCTTTAAAAGGGAAATATCTTACCCTAGCTTAGACACTGTTAAACTGTCTCACAGTTCATAAGACAGAATTAGCAGTCAGTCATTCTGCGTTAAGTGCACTGTATTCAGAAGCGTATTGAATGGTCGTCTCTGAGAAATGAGCGATAAGAACAAAGACATTGAATGTAACGTCTCTCAGGTGAGTGACAGCAGCCTATTCATATAGACTCTTTTATCTTAGCCAGACACTCCACTCAGCAGAGGTTAACACCAGGCCGGTTAAAGTGCCTTACTTCCTGGTCGGTCCATCGGCCGGCCGGCTACTAGAGAATCAATGCTATTGATAGTGACATTCAAGCATAAAGAGCAAACCCTGTCTGTAAATGCCAGAGACACAGAGAGAGACGCACTGAGAGAAGGTTAATGCCTTTACAAGCGACAAGCTGAACCGTAATAAGCTATGATTTTTGAAACAATGGTTCAAACAGGGAAGGTGAGTCTATTAATCTATTATGCAGACAATCTGAGGCACTTGGAGAAGCTCTGCCATAGGCTTCAATGGCAGACAG
Source organism: Dallia pectoralis (assembly GCA_029465975.1). Taxonomy (NCBI): domain Eukaryota; kingdom Metazoa; phylum Chordata; class Actinopteri; order Esociformes; family Umbridae; genus Dallia; species Dallia pectoralis. The sequence goes on along the minus strand of CM055739.1, from coordinate 1,639,620 downwards.
CCAGTTACTGTACGTTCCAAATGGCACCATATTCCCTATGTAGTACACTAATTATAGGGAATCCTCACTACACTTTAGTGGCAATTTGGGGAAAAAACAAGAAAAATAAATGGCATTTCTGGTATAACATTTCTTGTATAACATTTCTGGTATAACATTTCTGGTATAACATTTCTGGTATAACATTTCTGGTATAACATTTCTTGTATAACATTTCTGGTATAACATTTCTTGTATAACATTTCTGGTATAACATTTCTGGTATAACATTTCTGGTATAACATTTCTGGTATAACATTTCTGTAATAACATTTCTGGTATAACATTTCTGGTATAACATTTCTTGTATAACATTTCTGGTATAACATTTCTGGTATAACATTTCTTGTATAACATTTCTGGTATAACATTTCTTGTATAACATTTCTGGTATAACATTTCTTGTATAACATTTCTGGTATAACATTTCTGGTATAACATTTCTGGTATAACATTTCTGGATTTCTGGTATAACATTTCTGGTATAACATTTCTGGTATAACATTTCTTAGCAGCACCAGACTGCCTTGCTTCTTTAGAACCAGATGCACACTTTTTAGCGTGGGTTTATATGATCTGTGTGAGAGATGTCACCTGGAGCTACGCTGACACTTGTGTTTTGCAATGTGTGCTGTTAGATAGTTCAGAGTGTGTGTGTGTGTGTGTGTGTGTATGAGCGTAGTGAAGTGGTGTTGTCTTTAGAGAGCTGCCACCAAGAGAAAAGTGACACAGTCTTTAAGTTGTTCTGACAACCGTCCTGCGTGCGCGCGCACACACACACACAGACACATAGACACAGACAGACACAGACACACAGACACACACACACACACAGACACACACAAACACACACACACACACACACACAGACACACACAAACACACACACACACACACACACACACACACACACACACACACACACACACACACACACACACACACACACACACACACACACACACACACACACACACACACACACACACACACACACAGATACACACACAGACACAGACACACACACAGACACACACAGGATCTTAGGATCAGAAGTGTTGTGTTGACTTTCTCTACAGAGGCCCATAATTGAGCCGACCCCGACCCCTCCTGCTGTCAGATTCCAGACATAACAAATATTCTTAACCCCATAAAG
>CM055739.1:1628425-1633425 GCA_029465975.1 Dallia pectoralis | reverse complement strand
GTCATATATATAGGGTCCATAGGGTACAGGTCATATATATAGGGTCCATAGGGTACAGGTCATACATATAGGGTCCATAGGGTACAGGTCATACATATAGGGTTCATAGGGTACAGGTCATATATATAGGGTCCATAGGGTACAGGTCATATATATAGGGTCCATAGGGTACAGGTCATACATATAGGGTCCATAGGGTACAGGTCATACATATAGGGTCCATAGGGTACAGGTCATACATATAGGGTTCATAGGGTACAGGTCATATATATAGGGTCAGGTCATATATATAGGGTATAGGTACAGGTCATATATATAGGGTCCATAGGGTACAGGTCATACATATAGGGTCCATAGGGTACAGGTCATATATATAGGGTCCATAGGGTACAGGTCATATATATAAGGTCCATAGGGTACAGGTCATATATATAGGGTCCATAGGGTACAGGTCATATATATAGGGTCCATAGGGTACAGGTCATATATATAGGGTCCATAGGGTACAGGTCATATATATAGGGTCCATAGGGTACAGGTCATATATATAGGGTCCATAGGGTACAGGTCATATATATAGGGTCCATAGGGTACAGGTCATATATATAGGGTCCATAGGGTACAGGTCATACATATAGGGTCCATAGGGTACAGGTCATACATATAGGGTCCATAGGGTACAGGTCATATATATATATATTAGGGCTGGGATATTTAACGCGTTAATCTGATGCGTTAATTTCAAATGTTTAACGCGTTAAAATAATTTAACGCAATTAACGCACCACTTTATTAAGTTTCGGTTTCGGTTTGCTAAACCGAATTCAAATACCATAGAAGCAGCTCGCCTTTAGTTTATCATATAAAAGCAAACACATAGTCATTATTTACGTTACTAGAGAGTATATAGGACAGAAACACCCGATCATTATTGATGTTGCAATCCGCCAATCCGCGTTACTGCAGTAATGTGCGCCAAATCGGGCTTTTGACCAAACAAGTAATCGTTAACCGATGTTTTAGATAAATAGATAGAAACTGCCGGGCGATAAACACAGTATTAGACGAGGGACTGAAATAAATCATTCCAATTGCATTGGGATCCCCATCATACAATCTACCCTCTAAAACAATTGTTTTGAGACATAACCTGCTGGAGAAAGCAGAGAACGTCACTCTCATGGAGACCCTAACCAACCCGACATAACCAAACTTAATTTCACTTCATTCTGTTTGTCATTCATATTACAAAGGCTGTTATAGACTTCTTTAAAATGAATCTGGCAACTTTACATATAGTGCAATTATTTTGGCCTATAGGCTTACGTTCTAAAATAATCTATCTTTGACATTGATGGTTTCACCTTACACTTTGTCATTTTGTTTTTGAAAATGTTTTATTTCATTTGGACTATTGCCAAGATGATCCAGTATTTTTGATAACCTTCAGGGTTTAAATATATAACTTGCACTTCAACACTTTGTTTATAAAGTTGCTATATTTGATAAGAATGACTATTCTGTATTGTTCACAGGAGAGACTATCATAAAATAATGTATTTAAAATATACTTCATTGTGTTAATTGATTTATTTTATTGTTTCAAACAACTTGGGGAAAATGCGATTAATCGCGATTAATCACAGGATTGTGCGATTAATTAGTTAATTTTTTTAAATAAATTGACGGCCCTAATATATATATATATATATATATATATAGGTTCCATGGGGTACAGGAAGTTAATCAGACAGATCCATGTAGCACATTCATTTGATGAATATGTAACCTGACAGGGTTCACTCCTCAGAGAAACGAGTTCCCCAACAATGACATATGACAGTAATCGCGTCTCTACTCTCCTCAACCCGCTTTAAAATTAAAGACTCACAAGTTGTCTTTTGTCTCCGGGAGAGGAACAGACTGTCGTGTGTGTAGCTGACAGACACCACAATACGCTGCAGCTTGTGTAAATCTCACTCTCCACTTTGTTCCTCTTTGAAATTATGTTCTTGTACCTTGTCCCTGCTTAAGTGAAGCTACAACTGTGTGTGTGTCTGTGTGTGTGTGTGTGCGTCGGTGTGTGTGTGTTCTCTCTTAGCCTGATGGTGCAACAACAGCTGTTGCCATGGAGCAGGTTAGGATGGATCAAACCCGGGCATTTTGACACACACGTTCTGCCAACACACGTTCTGCCAACACAGACCCGGGTTGACATCCGTTAGAGCTCTGTGTGGAGGCTTTTAAGAGAGAACACTGACGATTTCATCACTAGATGTTACAGCTCACATGTGTGTGTGTGTGTGTGTGTGTGTGTGTGTGTGTCACAGCCCAGATCTAGGTGTCAGACTCCTACATGTGTGTGTGTGTGTGTCACAGCCCAGATCTCGGTGTCAGGCTCCTACATGTGTGTGTGTGTGTGTGTCACAGCCCAGATCTCGGTGTCAGGCTCCTACATGACAGACATGAAAGCACCATTTGATCCCTTTTAAGATAATATGTAACCTGCCATTACAAGATAAAGTGGGTGACATGCATATTTTATTATAGAGTATTCCTCCCTGAACTGTCTGATGAGTCATTACATCGTACAAATATATGAGTAAATACTGAGAACACGGCATTATTGGGTCTATATCTGAGGAGAACACTTCAATGTTCTGGCACCGAGGTAAATAAATGCTTTATGTCCAACATGTCTCATACTGTTTAAAGACATTGTGGATTACTGAATGTTAATGTAATATCCATCTAATACTGAATGTTAATGTAATATAACATAATTTGGAATAAAATAATCTAAAAGATCTGCTAACATTTTCAATAAATAATTAATGACATTGTCAGCAAACATTTGAAATAAATAAAAACTGTTGCACAAATGAACTATTTCAACATTTAGCACAGCTGTTAGTTCAGATTCTTATAAATAGGGAATTATGTGAATTATGAGTTTAGCATTAGAAAGGCATCCGTAGCTGAGAGTACAGTGTTAAATACATCCTGGCATTCCATGACCTGTGCGTTAAATTATTAGACTAACAGGAACTATCCGTTTTTCAGGTCAAGTACGACATATTTTGCATTTTAGCCACAGAGGCTTTTTTAGGCTAGAAGGGAAAGAGAGATTATTTATTGGTATTTTTCCGAATCATTCATATTGCGTTCCGATTTTGGTGGCCTAGCCACACCTCCAGATGTCCCCGGCGACGACCCTGGTTGGCTAGCCATAGCTCCAGATGTCCCCAGAGACAACCCTGATTGGCTAGCCACAGCTGGAAATGTCCCCAGAGACAACCCTGGTTGCCTAGCCACCAGATGTCCCCAGAGACGACCTTTGGTAGCTATCACAAGAAAAAAAGTCACTTTGAAGTTAAACTGCAGCGTATATTTAAAGAAAAAGATATTTTAATGCTAATTGTTTGTATTGCCCTAAACCAAACACTCTTGATTCTGCTCATCTGTGCACATTCAATTCATTGTATTTGATTCATTCCACCCCCACCTGAAACACCATCAGCTCATTGTATTTGATTCACTCCACCCCCACCTGAAACACCATCAGCTCATTATATTTGATTAATTCCACCCCCACCTGAAACACCATCAGCTCATTATATTTGATTCATTCCACCCCCACCTGAAACACCATCAGCTCATTGTATTTGATTCATTCCACCCCCACCTGAAACACCATTAGCTCATTGTATTTGATTCACTCCACCCCCACCTGAAACACCATCAGCTCATTTTTTTTTATTCATTCCACCCCCACCTGAAACACCATCAGCTCATTATATTTGATTAATTCCACCCACACCTGAAACACCATCAGCTCATTGTATTTGATAAACACCATCAGTTTATTGACACCAGCGGGTTTGCGCCAACTTCAAGCGTAGCAACTTGAGAGTGAAACGTTTATACATCAAAAGCATTGTTCAATTTCGGGGAATACACAGTAGTGCAGCCAATTAGTGTAAAAAGACAAAGAGCAAATAGAGTTACAGTCATGCAGAACATACAGACTGGAATGAAGTGTCAGGGTGAAGTGTCAGTGATGTGAAGAAACAAACAGGGAATAAAACTCATCTAACCAGAGTGATGTGGAGCTCAATGGCATGCAACTACACACGTCTGGATATCCTGTGGGGTATTGTTATCTACATCCACAACAAAGCCAATACAACTAGTACAGGAAGTCCACCATGACGCTGTCACAGCTAATACAGGAAGTCCACCATGACGCTGTCACAGCTAATACAGGAAGTCTACCATGACGCTGTCACAGCTAATACAGGAAGTCCACCATGACGCTGTCACAGCTAATGCAGGAAGTCCACCATGGCGCTGTCACAGCTAATACAGGAAGTCCACCATGACGCTGTCACAGCTAATAAAGGCAGTCCCCCCAGATAAGGTACTAGGCAACTAATAAAAGTGGAATTGTAGTATTGCCTTTGTACAGTACTGGAACAAGAGCCAATTAACCTGAAGGTCAGTGACAACCTTGGACCACAAACTGGGACCACAAACTGGGACCAGAAATTGGGACCAGAAATTGAAATAACAAACTGGGACCACAAACTGGGACCACAAATGGCCCTGATGCTTTCAACAAACTGGCTGATTTGGCCAGTTACACAAAAATGTGCCCAAATGTCCAAATCATTAGTCTGTCCCTGGAAGACACAGGGGAAATATGAATCCTCATGGATTAGACCGGACATGATAATAATTCTTTCTAAAGATGGCTGGATTCCAATCCATACTGTAGCAGTACCTGTGCACTGGAAGACGCCACGTAGACAAAACCTCACTAAAGCCATGTAGACTGGACCTCACTAAACCCACGTAGACAAGACCCCACTAAAGCCACGTAGACAAAACCTCACTAAAAAGCCATGTAGACTGGACCTCACTAAACCCACGTAGACAAGACCCCACTAAAGCCACGTAGACAAAACCTCACTAAAGCCACGTAGACTGGACCTCACTAA
>CM055739.1:1469628-1627925 GCA_029465975.1 Dallia pectoralis | reverse complement strand
CCACGTAGACTGGAGCCTAAACGTAGACTGACCTCACTAAAGTAGACAAGAACCTCACTAAAGCCACGTAGACTGGACCTCACTAAAGCCACTAAACCCACTAAAGCCACGTAGACTGGACCGTAGACTGGACCTCACTAAAGCCACGTAGACAAGACCCCACTAAAGCCAAGACAAAACCTCACTAAAGCCACGTAGACTGGACCTCACTAAACCCACGTAGACAAGACCCCACTAAAGCCACGTAGACAAAACCTCACTAAAGCCACGTAGACTGGACCTCACTAAACCCACGTAGACTGGACCTCACTAAAGCCACGTAGACAAGACCCCACTAAAGCCACGTAGACAAAACCTCACTAAAGCCACGTAGACTGGACCTCACTAAACCCACGTAGACAAGACCCCACTAAACCCACGTAGACTGGACCTCACTAAAGCCACGTAGACTGGACCTCACTAAAGCCACGTAGACTGGACCTCACTAAAGCCACGTAGACTGGACCTCACTAAAGCCACGTAGACTGGACCTCACTAAAGCCACGTAGACTGGACCTTACTAAAGCCACGTAGACAAGACCCCACTAAAGCCACGTAGACAAAACCTCACTAAAAAGCCATGTAGACTGGACCTCACTAAACCCACGTAGACAAGACCCCACTAAAGCCACGTAGACAAAACCTCACTAAAGCCACGTAGACTGGACCTCACTAAACCCACGTAGACTGGACCTCACTAAAGCCACGTAGACAAGACCCCACTAAAGCCACGTAGACAAAACCTCACTAAAGCCACGTAGACTGGACCTCACTAAACCCACGTAGACAAGACCCCACTAAACCCACGTAGACTGGACCTCACTAAAGCCACGTAGACTGGACCTCACTAAAGCCACGTAGACTGGACCTCACTAAAGCCACGTAGACTGGACCTCACTAAAGCCACGTAGACTGGACCTCACTAAAGCCACGTAGACTGGACCTCACTAAAGCCACGTAGACTGGACCTTACTAAAGCCACGTAGACAAGACCCCACTAAAGCCACGTAGACAAAACCTCACTAAAGCCACGTAGACTGGACCTCACTAAACCCACGTAGACTGGACCTCACTAAAGCCACGTAGACAAGACCCCACTAAAGCCACGTAGACAAAACCTCACTAAAGCCACGTAGACTGGACCTCACTAAACCCACGTAGACAAGACCCCACTAAACCCACGTAGACTGGACCTCACTAAAGCCACGTAGACTGGACCTTACTAAACCCACGTAGACTGGACCTTACTAAACCCACGTAGACTGGACCTCACTAAACCCACGTAGACTGGACCTTACTAAACCCACGTAGACTGGACCTTACTAAAGCCACGTAGACTGGACCTCACTGTGTAGATGTGACTGTACTGGGAGATGGAGAGAATCCAGATGAGATTAACAACAGATTCAGGGACAGATTAACTGTAATCTGCTCATCTAAAGTTAAGTGCTGTGATACCGTGACCTGGCGTGGGTGTACCAGGCAGGGATTCGAAATATATAAATATATAGGATAATATATATAGAATGAGAGAGAAAGTATGAGAGAGAAATAAAAAAAGATCGGAAATCCGAGATAGAGAAAAAGAGTGAGAGAAGAGACAGAAAGACGAGCGTGTCTTTATCAGTATGTGTTTAGGCCTGTTCGTCAGGTCATCTGTCTTTCTTGCAGCAGAATATTCAGTCATCTTCCAGTAGAACCAATGGCAGCCAACTGCAGCTCAGTGTTATTTATGGAGGATTAAAAATCCAGTAAATCATGATAAAGCAGAACCATTAGAGCTTTATAACCACAGAGGAAAGGCCACACAACTGTCTGTCGTTACCTCAGCACTGACAAGGTGATGAATCGCTGTGAAGTTTTACTACGGAAACATTACCAAGCAAATAAAACCAGCAAGCTTAGCTCCCTATAGTGGAACTATACGCATCTGTGGAGGGTTTCAAACCTGACTGCCTGAAAACATACAATTACAGAAAAGTTTATTCATAGAGACCTTCGTTCACAGAATCATTTACACAAAGAAGACTTTATTCACAGAAGCATTCAATCAAAAATACTTAAGTCACAGAATCATTCCTTCACACAAACATTCATTCAATCAATTATTAAACATGAAATTATTTTGATAAAGATAAACCAGAATCAAAAAGACTTTAGTCACGGAATCCTTCCATACTGAATCCTTCCATACTGAATCCTTCCACACGGAATCTTTCCACACTGAATCCTTCCACACCGAATCCTTCCACACTGAATCCTTCCCATACCGAATCCTCCCATACCGAATCCTTCCATACCGAATCCTTCCACACTGAATCCTTCCATACTGAATCCTTCCATACTGAATCCTTCCACACGGAATCTTTCCACACTGAATCCTTCCACACCGAATCCTTCCACACTGAATCCTTCCCATACCGAATCCTTCCATACCGAATCCTTCCATACCGAATCCTTCCACACTGAATCCTTCCACACCGAATCATTCCTATACTGAATCCTTCCATACTGAATCCTTCCACACTGAATCCTTCCATACTGAATCCTTCCATACCGAATCCTTCCACACCGAATCATTCCTATACTGAATCCTTCCACACTGAATCCTTCCATACTGAATCCTTCCACACTGAATCCTTCCCATACCGAATCCCTCCTGACCCCTAACCTTAACCCTCTGACCACAAACCTTAACCCTCTGACCCCAAACCATAACCCTCTGACGCCTAACCATAACCCTCTGACCCCTAACCTTAACCCTCCTAACCTTAACCCTCTGACCCCTAACCTTAACCCTCTGACCCCTAACCCTCCTAACCTTAAACCTCTGACCCCTAACCTTAACCCTCTGACCCCTAACCTTAACCCTCTGACCCCATGTCCTAAACTTAAACCTTCAGATGTGTGACACAATTCAGAACGTAAAGGGACTTATATTTCCTTATTGCTTTCATGTCATGTGACGTGCTACTTACATGTTTGTGGCGTGTCACGTACATAGTTACATAATGAGGACTCCAGAAGTCTGCTCATATGAGCCCATTGAAGGTAAAACAAGGAGAGTATTCTCTTTTAAATCCCATCTATTTATAAGATACAACACGTGCCGTCTCTTCTTCCTCCAACATTCCTCAGCAACCTTTTCTTCATAAAAAGCTCTTAATTAAAAAAGGACATCTTTGGTCCAACACATTTCAGACGATGTGCCAAACCTCTCCTCTCCGAGCCAGCAGCCCACTGCCATCTGTGCTCCCTTACCTAAGGGCTTGCCTTATTCCCCTCAGTCTGTTAGCCACAGAGAGCCAGGGGTAGAGGGGGAGAGGGGGAGAGGGGGAAGAGGGGGAGAGGGGGAGAGGGGGAGAGGGGGAGAGGGGGAGAGGGGAGAGGAGGGGAGAGAGGAGAGGGGGAGAGGAGGAGAGGGGGAGAGGGGAGGAGGAGGGGGAGAGGAGAAGAGAGGGGGAGAGGAGGAGAGGGGGAGAGGGGGAGAGGAGGGGGAGAGGAGGAGGGGGAGAGGAGGAGAGGAGGGGGAGAGGAGGAGGGGGAGAGGAGGAGAGGGGGAGAGGAGGAGAGGGGGAGAGGGGGAGAGTGGGAGAGGGGGAGAGAGAGACAGAGGTGGACAGATAGAAAGAAGGATGGAGAGAGAGAAGTGGACAGCAGGGGGACTGAGACTCATGTGGGACGATCATCAACATCCAACTGGAGACAGGAACTTCTCAGAGACAGCAGGGAACCAAAGGACCACCACCTGGATCTGACTGGAGACTAGAAGGAAAGGACACTTGTCTAAAGTAAACATTACTGAGTATGAGAGAGTAATGTAAATGTTACGTTTTATAATTTTACATTTGCACTAACGACTAGATATGAGGACTGAGCAGTGGTGCTTAATGCTATATTTTCTCCCTCTCTCTTTCCCTCACAGACAGGAAATGAGCACATAATGAGATCAACATGACAGAGTAATCCCGTTGTCTAAGAATATCCCACATCCTGTCTGTCATTGTCAGTAAATAAGAACCTCTTTTCCCACAGTGTCCCAAACAACACCCTATTTCCAGTATACTACACTACCACATACAGGCTTTAGACTAAGATAGGACACCTAAGGCAAGGGGAGCTGTTTTGGATCCACTGCAAAAGGCGAGGTAGAATAAGCTGTGAGTGCTCTTTAAACCATCCCAACGAACAAATCCTTCCAATCATCTTAGAGAAGCAGCTCTATCGTGGTTCAACTGTGTTTTAAGTACCGGAGGATCAACATCTAAATGGTCATCCGAATCTGTAACCCAGTAGATTTACTGCCTTTAATCCAGGAGCGTTCCAGGGTAGAGTGAAAACTGCCCTGTAATCCCATTCTGTGTAATTCCATCTGTTTAACCACCGGTGTCAGATTCTGTACGATGCTGTTGGGATAAAGCAGGTTCACCACTTCCTGTCTCTCTTCTTCTACATGGAACCCAACAACAATCAGGAGGGAGAAGAAGAGGTGGATCCCGGGAGAGAGATGTCTAATGCAGTCCGGCAGTGATAGAAGAGGAAGGGAGGGGAGAGAGAAGAGGGAAGGGAGGAGAGGGGAGAGGGGAGGGAGGGGAGAGATGAGAAGGGAGGGAGGGGAGAGAGAAGAGGGAAGGGAGGAGAGAGGAGGGAGGGGAGAGAGGAGAGGGGAGAGGAGAGATGAGGGAGGAGAGGGAGAGGGGAGGGATGAGAGGGGAGAGGGGAGGGAGGAGAGGGGAGAGGGGAGGGAGGGGAGAGGGGAGAGGGGAGAGGAGAGAGGAGAGAGGAGGGAGGAGAGGGAGGGATGAGAGGGGAGAGGGGAGGGAGGAGAGGGAAGAGAGGAGAGGGAGGGGAGAGAGGAGAGGGGAGAGGAGTCAGGGGAGAGAGGGGAGGGGAGGGAGGAGAGGGAAATGAAGAGACAGGGGACAGATGCTCAAGGCCATTTGAAACAGAGTTCAGTCAGCAAGGTTCTGGATCTCTGGTGACAGCACATTTCCAGCCCATTACCTGGTGCCACCGGGCCTGTCTTTACCTGGTGCCACCGGGCCTGTCTTTACCTGGTGCCACCGGGCCTGTCTTTACCTGGTGCCACCGGGCCTGTCTTTACCTGGTGCCACCGGGCCTGTCTTTACCTGGTGCCACCGGGCCTGTCTTTACCTGGTGCCACCGGGCCTGTCTTTACCTGGTGCCACCGGGCCTGTCTTTACCTGGTGCCACCGGGCCTGTCTATACCTGGTGCCACCGGGCCTGTCTTTACCTGGTGCCACCGGGCCTGTCTTTACCTGGTGCCACCGGACCTGTCTTTACCTGGTGCCACTGGACCTAACCCTAACCCAGATGTGCAGACTGGTTCATTCTTACTGTAGAAGTGGTGATCATGTGATCAATCTCTGGATCATGTGATCACAATCTCTGGAGAAATGTTCATTTCCAAAATAGATTTAACTGTCATAATTAAATGATTGGATTCTTATCAAAATCACATGAATTTATCCAAAATACATGTTGCTGGATCTGAGCCATTCAGCAGCTGAGCCAGGAATTCCTAAACGGTTTCAAAGGGAACTTCCCCAGGACTACATTACAGTACATTATTCTAGTCAATTACACACCAAGTCCAAACGGCACACCGGTGCTGCAGATTAGGGTCCACTGTCTCCAGTACAGCAGATTAGGGTCCACTGTCTCCAGTACAGCAGATTAGGGTCCACTGTCTCCAGTACAGCAGATTAGGGTCCACTGTCTCCAGTACAGCAGATTAGGGTCCACTGTCTCCAGTACAGCAGATTAGGGTCCACTGTCTCCAGTACAGCAGATTAGGGTCCACTGTCTCCAGTACAGCAGATTAGGGTCCACTGTCTCCAGTACAGCAGATTAGGGTCCACTGTCTCCAGTACAGCAGATTAGGGTCCACTGTCTCCAGTACAGCAGATTAGGGTCCACTGTCTCCAGTACAGCAGATTAGGGTCCACTGTCGCCAGTACAGCAGATTAGGGTCCACTGTCTCCAGTACAGCAGATTAGGGTCCACTGTCTCCAGTACAGCAAATTGGGGTCCACTGTCTCCAGTACAGCAGATTAGGGTCCACTGTCTCCAGTACAGCAGGCAACATTGTCCCCATCCCTCTCTTTTTCTCTTCTATTTCCCCATCCCTCTCTTTTTCTCTTCTATTTCCCCACCCCTCTCTTTTTCTCTTCTATTTCCCCATCCCTCTCTTTTTCTCTTCCATTTCCCCATCCCTCTCTCTCTCTTCTATTTCCCCATCCCTCTCTCTTTCTCTTCTATTTCCCCATCCCTCTCTCTCTCTTCTATTTCCCCATCCCTCTCTCTTTTCTTCCATTTCCCCATCCCTCTCTTTCTCTGTGTATCTCACTCTTCTGCATTACTATCTTTCTTCTCATCCGTTCCATAGGGGTGAAGCCAAGGTCAGGGTCATTTGTCCTGTCCCTTGCCCTTCACGTCCCCCTCGTCCCCCATCGCCCCCCCCCATCTCCCCCTCTTCCAGTTCTGGGTCGGTTCCTCGGTGTGACAGCAGCTGGGACGGTCTGCACTGCTGTGCCATCAAGTTATTCTGCAATACCAGCATTATCTAGATTATTGATGAGAACCCAAACAGTTAGGGGTGAAGCCTCACTAAACGGGCACCTGGTCACCCACACATTATGGGTTAGGGGTGAAGCCTCACTAAACGGGCACCTGGTCACCCACACATTATGGGTTAGGGGTGAAGCCTCACTAAACGGGCACCTGGTCACCCACACATTATGGGTTAGGGGTGAAGCCTCACTAAATGGGCACCTGGTCACCCACACATTATGGGTTAGGGGTGAAGCCTCACTATCCATCCTAATAAAGGTGTGGTAAATGTTTACACTCTATTCTTTCCCTCATGTTAACAGAATAAAGGTGTGGTAAATGTTAAACTCTCTTTCTTCCTTCCTTCTATCTTTCATTCCTTAAACTCGGTCTCCATCCTAACAACTGGTCTGTGTCTAATCAACAGAGTAAAGGTCAGGATGTAGTGTTGGTAGACAGGCTATAACAGTGGAATGATTAAATACCTGGTGCAGCAAATTGTCTGCCAGACACACCTTTATCTCTGCTGCCTTGTTTTTCCTCTCACACACTTTCTCTCCCCCTTTCATTTATCTCCCCTCCCTCTCCCACTTTCCATTTCTCTCTGGCTCCCTCCATCTCTCTATACCACTTTCTCTGTACATTCTTTCTCATTGTAGATTGCTATCCTATAATTATTAATCAATCGAAGGAATTAAGTAATTACAGGACCTCAATCCCAGAACAAGCAACACATTGATAGGATAATAAACTAGTCTACTGGTTAATGAAGGCTAATGAAATATATGTCCATTCTTCAAGCATCCTACATTGAGACCATGTAATGACATTATTACTTATTCCACTGAACACACCGTAAAGCCAAGAGGAACAGTCTACACTGCTCATTTATATTGGTTGCTTATAAACTCATAAATTTCATCTCAACAAACTCTCTCCAAATCTAAGTCCCGCCCACTGGCTCTACACCACCCTGGTTGAGTGTGCCAAGACTGCTGCCAAATACTTCTCCTCCCCCTCTCTCTCCTCTCCCCCCCCCCCATCTCACCCTGGCTCCCCCAATCTCTCTCTCCCTCTCCCCATCTCTCTCCTCTCCACCTCTTTCCCCTGTCTCCCCCATCTCTCCCCTTGCTTCCCCAATCTCTCTACCCTCCCCCCATCTCTCCCCTGTCTCCCCCATCTTTCTCCTCTCCATCTCCCCATCTCTCCCCATCTCTCTCCTCTCCATCTCTCCCGTCTCCCCATCTCTCTCCTCTCCATCTCTCCCCTGTCTTCCCATCTCTCTCCTCTCCATCTCTCCCCTGTCTCCCCCATCTCTCCCCCTGCTTCCCCAATCTCTCTACCCTCCCCCTATCTCTCCCCTGTCTCCCCCATCTTTCTCCTCTCCATCTCCCCCATCTCTCCCCTGTCTCCCCATCTCTCTCCTCTCCATCTCTCCCGTCTCCCCATCTCTCTCCTCTCCATCTCTCCCCTGTCTTCCCATCTCTCTCCTCTCCATCTCTCCCCCATCTCCCCCTTGCTTCCCCAATCTCTCTACCCTCCCCCCATCTCTCCCCTGTCTCCCCATCTTTCTCCTCTCCATCTCTCCCATCTCTCTCCTGTCTCCCCATCTCTCTCCTCTCCATCTCTCCCGTCTCCCCATCTCTCTCCTCTCCATCTCTCCCCTGGCTCCCCCATCTCTCCCCTGGCTCCCCCATCTCTCTCCCCTGTCTCATCTATGAAGAGTTACTGCAAACATGAGCTCAACTGTGGTGATTCAATCCCTGGCAGACTGCAGCAGACATCCTTAAGCTGCTCCTCTCTCCTCCTCCAAATCTCTCTCACTTTCTCTCTCCCTCCCTCTCAACTCCCTTCTGCTCAGAGAAAACATGATAAAACAGCGGTCTATCACTCCCAGACTACAGCAGACATCTTTAGGCTGCTCCTCTCTCAGGGTACAAGCCAGCAGAACATCAATTTACATTAATTGTTGAATGCCAAAGGTCCAAACCCCAAAGCAGAACAGCAACAAGCCGTATCTACCCACCTTTAGTAACGGTTATCAAGGTGAACAAATAAATGCTTGTCATTATAAAAGCCCTGCAACACATGACCTGAATATAAAATCTCTGCCATGTGACTTTAACATCTTCACAGTGATACAAGTTAAATGCTCATGTTCCCATGAAACAGAAATTACATAATGTGGATGTAACTTAGAAGTGCCAGGATGTTTTGGGCAGGGGATTACACAGTCTAACCATGTAGCTCAATACATATTTGTCCTGATCTTCAACACAGTCTAACCATGTAGCTCAATACATATTTGTCCTGATCTTCAACACAGTCTAACCATGTAGCTCAATACATATTTGTCCTGATCTTCAACACAGTCTAACCATGTAGCTCAATACATATTTGTCCTCATCTTCAACACAGTCCCCTGGTAAGACACACATCTTTCTGCTAGAACATGATTATTTCGGCTAGGACATGAATCTTTCTGCTAGAACACACGCATCAAACAGAATATACCTAAGTTCATTTGTTGTTGACTTCAAAACATTGTGTACAGCTCAAGAGCATTGAGACAAACACCTGAATATGGAATATTTATTTCTTTAAAACATAAAAGGAAACGTGTTCTGACCACAGGGCATCATCTCTTCACGGGGAGTACAAACCGTAGTAAATAAATTAGATGCAGTTCTACAGACACACAATTAATTTAAGATATCAATATTAAGTAGACAGCTGCTGTACGAATACAGAGTACAACTCCAAATATGCCGTATCTCCAGTTTGGCCCATTCTCACTATAATGTCAACAAGATCACGGGCAAAGTGTGCGAACAAACCTACGGCCACTGCTTTGGAAATGTCGCAGTGTTAGCATTACAAATTAGCCAGTGTTAGCATCAACAGGTCAGAGAGTGTTAGCGTCACAGGTCAGCCAGTGCTAGCATCAACAGGTCAGCCAGTGTTAGCATCAACAGGTCAGCCAGTGCTAGCATCAACAGGTCAGCCAGTGCTAGCATCAACAGGTCAGCCAGTGTTAGCATCAACAGGTCAGCCAGTGCTAGCATCAACAGGTCAGCCAGTGCTAGCATCAACAGGTCAGCCAGTGTTAGCATCATTAGTGTAACAGGTCAGCCAGTGTTAGTGTAACAGGTCAGCCAGTGTTAGTGTAACAGGTCAGCCAGTGTTAGTGTAACAGGTCAGCCAGTGTTAGTGTAACAGGTCAGCCAGTGTTAGTGTAAAAGGTCAGCCAGTGTTAGTGTAACAGGTCAGCCAGTGTTAGTGTAACAGGTCAGCCAGTGTTAGTGTAACAGGTCAGCCAGTGTTAGTGTAACAGGTCAGCCAGTGTTAGTGTAACAGGTCAGCCAGTGTTAGTGTAACAGCTACGTGGCTGGTCAGGGTTATAGTTAGCCAACTTACCCTAGCCACCCTGTTGGCCACCTCCCGGCCCACCATGAGTCCCTGGACGAAGGTCCGTGCAGCAATAAACGCCCTGGTCACCTGGGCCTTCAGTTTCTTGGGCACATCGCCGAAGGGCTTCAGCTGGTCGGTGTATTTACTGATGCATTCCAGGTAGTCGTCCGTGAAGTGGTACTGGGAGTTGAGCAGCTGGAACATCCTCTCCAGCAGCCGCGACCAAAAGTCGTTGAGCATCTCGTCCAGGTTGACGTTCCCCCCAGTGTAGTAGCGCTTTAGCTCAGTGAAAAGGTCCAAGAACACCTCGCTGTTCTGCATGTAGAGTTTCCCATATGTCCTGGAGAACATGTCGTTCAGGGACTTCTCACTGTTGTCCAGGAGCTCCAGGAAGAACTCTGGCAGGAAGAGAGAAGAGAGTTAGACACGAAAAGGAGAGAAAAACGTGGTTTAGCTTTATTTTCTGATAACTACATAATCACCGGCCCCTGCACACAGAATATTATCATAATGTCTCCTGAATAATACCCTTTTTTAGCATTTGAGAGCGTTTGTCATTCTGTTGATTCAACAGCAGCTGTGTCTGACAAAGAAGCACGATATTCTCTGGGACCGATCCAGTCTCAGAGCAATCAACGATAATCGCGCTGCGAGTTTTATTCAATTTAGTCTTTGTTATATTTTATTTTCCCAATGCCGCTTTATACATGAACTTCAGTAAAGTAACGTACTGTAAGATCAAACATAAAGGTCCAGTGCAATCAATTCTTCTGTTCTTGTGATTGACACACTAGGAGGTCAAAATAACACGAAAATTGTGATAATAGCCTTTAATTTAATTTTCTTTTTTCAAATGCTCTTCTTTAGCAATGCTTGCTTGCTTCAAAAGAAATCTATTTACTTTAGCCAGTGCTTTACCAGTGTTTCTCTGAAACATGGTAACCTGCTGGGTTTCATTCTAGTCCTGTACTATGGGACTAATGTGGACCTGGTAACCAGAGTACTGCTGGGTTTCATTCTAGTCCTGTACTATGGGACTAATGTGGACCTGGTAACCAGAGTACTGCTGGGTTTCATTCTAGTCCTGTACTATGGGACTAATGTGGACCTGGTAACCAGAGTACTGCTGGGTTTCATTCTAGTCCTGTACTATGGGACTAATGTGGACCTCAAGCACCAGGTGACTCAATGTTACTAGCAGGTAGGATAATAAACTCCCAGCAAACACTGTTCTGGAACAGTCTTCCAATCCATCCAACCAATCAGGGCTGTTTATAAAGCATTACAAACATTTCCCATTTCATCATGTCAGGCCACAGAATGTCTGGGTAAATACAGAATGAAAGTTTGTCTTGATATTCCTGAAATAAGCACACACTTAATGATTAGACAAAAATGACTGATTTAAAGATACGACGTGTGCACCCTGTTTTTAGAGTTTGCATAGACTGTATTAATCAAGCCAAACAGCGTTATGATAGTAAAAGAAACTCCACATATTGTAATAACATCCAGTGACTACAGATCTGCAGAAACACAGACAGTAGCAGAGGCTGATCGTTACATCTCAAATGACACCCTATTTACATTAAGATACAAGGAGGTGCTTTCGTTTAACCTTCAATGCAGTGACAAAGAAGTGGGTAGATATATTTAAGAGAAATCCAAAATCATCAAGATTGGACAGGTGTTGTAAGACAAAGATAAATTGGAGACAATATTAGTCAATTACAACTGCTGAATAGTGTGAGAACACAGACACATCAGGGCACTAGGTCAGAGGTCAGTGAACATGTTAGATTAAAGCATTTGATGCGATCCATCTATAATCAATTACATGTACTTAGATTTCCTGATATTTTGGAGAATCTCTCAAAAGAGGGATAAAAGATCACATAACGAATAGATGATGATTTACATCTGATCCACTCAAAAACGTACGTAGTAAAGTTATAGTCATCTACAGTTTGCAGTTTCCTCTGTCACAGGTAACAATTGGTTTTCCTTCATGTAAATAATCAACTCCTTAATCCACATAATTCCCATTGTGTTTAGCTGCAGGTTAATGTGTGTGCAGTAACTGGCTCATATTGAGATCCAGCATCTGTACATCAACTAGATACATCTGGGGCCGTATATATATGGGCAGTCCAGCACATAAATAATATAAAAGCTGAAATAATGGACCACCACAAGACCACATTAATGATTTATAGAAACATTCTGACTGCTTATAGCATGGAAATATTCATGAGATTTAGCCAGAGTCTCTAGTTCCAAATTAACATATTAATGTCATAATAACATTATAATCCTTAATTCAACCACCAGCATTAAAGAGTAAACATTCATCAGTCACTAATCACCCCCTGTTCTGCTGGTTAGCCTGTAATAAAACAGGGATTGTATTCAAACCAACCGCAATGACTTGTTTAAGAATCATCTAACATAGAAACATGCTAATTATGGTTGCAGAACATTACTGGAGTCCAATGAGGCATCAGCTTCAGTACGGGAGAGAAAACGCTCTAGGATCATGTATCACACACGACCAGACAAGAGCACGCAAGATGTAAAGAGCACGCAAGATGTGTAGAGCATGCAAGATGTGTAGAGCACGCAAGATGTGTAGAGCACGCAAGATGTGTAGAGCACACAAGATGTGTAGAGCACGCAAGATGTGTAGAGCACGCAAGATGTAAAGAGCACGCAAGATGTAAAGAGCACACAAGATGTAAAGAGCACGCAAGATGTAAAGAGCACGCAAGATGTGTAGAGCACGCAAGATGTAAAGAGCACGCAAGATGTAAAGAGCACGCAAGATGTAAAGAGCACGCAAGATGTGTAGAGCACGCAAGATGTTTAGAGCACGCAAGATGTAAAGAGCACGCAAGAAGTGTAGAGCACGCAAAATGTGTAGAGCACGCAAGATGTAAAGAGCATGCAAGATGTAAAGAGCACGCAAGATGTAAAGAGCACGCAAGATGTAAAGAGCACGCAAGATGTAAAGAGCACGCAAGATGTTTAGAGCACGCAAGATGTTTAGAGCACGCAAGATGTGTAGAGCATGCAAGATGTAAAGAGCACGCAAGATGTAAAGAGCACGCAAGATGTTTAGAGCACGCAAGATGTAAAGAGCACACAAGATGTGTAGAGCACGCAAGATGAGAAGAGCACACAAGATGTGTAGAGCATGCAAGATGACCTGAGGAGACCTGAGGAGAAATGGAAAGGAGTAAAGACCTGAGGAGAAATTGGCAGGAGTAGATCTGAGGGACTTTGACCAAGGACAATTTATTACAATTCACACATCGATGTGAGAGGGCAACACGTCATCCTGTTGGATGATCATGGTATATAAATGTACAAGAGTTGAGCTGCTAAAGGTGTAATACTTAAGTAAGCTGAGCACACAGACACAGACACACACAGACACACACAGACACACACACACGTCACTCAGGAGCTTGATAAACCAGTCCCCCATGTAGCACTGTCAAACTCCTGAACAGTCTGTAAACAGGAACAACATAAACAACAACCACATACAAACATCAGGGGAGTAATTAATCACCCAGGAATGACTGTCCTCCTACTCTCTAGGTGGCGCTCTGACGAACACGGCTCAAAGCTCAGATCCACCCTGGTGATAATGCATCCATCCTGTCAGTTACAACGTGACTAACCACTCATCAATGGATGATCCACGGACGACCCATATCGCACTGCTGGGTCGTCTATAAGGAAGATTTAACCTATGGTTTTGGTTTTCACTATATTCATTTTCCAGAAATGTTTTCAAGGTAGTGAAAGTTTCTTTTTTGAGGAAGCCTGTTGAGTCTGGCATTTTTTTAATACAAAATAAGGAATAATAAAAAAGTTGAGGCTATTATGTAGAAAACCTTCCTTACACACAATATGGGTTTAATTAGTGAAGGTATCTTTTGTAAACACTGCAAAAGCACAAACGTTTTTAAAAGCTTCGCCGTGAGAAATGTGCCTCTGTGGTAAATGTAAAAAAATAAACTATCTGTGGGAATTCAACATTCAGATATTAGTAACTAATTAAAATGTCCTTTAGAAACATTTGTATATTCCTGTGCCAAAATAACCAGTTTTGTCTTTCATGAATGATTAAGTTAACATTACCCAACAACAACTCAAACTGCCTAACATTACCCAACATCAACTCAACCTGCCTAACATTACCCAACAACAACTCAAACTGCCTAACATTACCTAACATCAACTCAACCTGCCCAACATTACCCAACATCAACTCAACCTGCCTAACATTACCCAACATCAACTCAACCTGCCTAACATTACCTAACATCAACTCAACCTGCCCAACATTACCCAACATCAACTCAACCTGCCTAACATTACCTAACATCAACTCAACCTGTCTAACATTACCCAACATCAACTCAACCTGCCTAACATTACCTAACATCAACTCAACCTGCCCAACATTACCTAACATCAACTCAACCTGCCTAACATTACCTAACACAACTCAACCTGCCCAACATTACCCAACATCAACTCAACCTGCCTAACATTACCTAACATCAACTCAACCTGCCTAACATTACCCAACATCAACTCAACCTGCCTAACATTACCTAACATCAACTCAACCTGCCCAACATTACCTAACATCAACTCAACCTGCCTAACATTACCTAACACAACTCAACCTGCCTAACATTACCCAACATCAACTCAACCTGCCTAACATTACCTAACATCAACTCAACCTGCCTAACATTACCCAACATCAACTCAACCTGCCTAACATTACCTAACATCAACTCAACCTGCCCAACATTACCTAACATCAACTCAACCTGCCTAACATTACCTAACACAACTCAACCTGCCTAACATTACCCAACATCAACTCAACCTGCCTAACATTACCTAACATCAACTCAACCTGCCTAACATTACCCAACATCAACTCAACCTGCCTAACATTACCTAACATCAACTCAACCTGCCCAACATTACCTAACATCAACTCAACCTGCCTAACATTACCTAACATCAACTCAACCTGCCCAACATTACCTAACATCAACTCAACCTGCCTAACATTACCTAACACAACTCAACCTGCCTAACATTACCTAACATCAACTCAACCTGCCTAACATTACCTAACATCAACTCAACCTGCCTAACATTACCTAACATCAACTCAACCTGCCTAACATTACCCAACATCAACTCAACCTGCCTAACATTACCTAACACAACTCAACCTGCCTAACATTACCCAACATAAACTCAACCTGCCTAACATTACCTAACATCAACTCAATCTGCCTAACATTACCTAACATCAACTCAACCTGCCTAACATTACCCAACATCAACTCAACCTGCCTAACATTACCCAACATCAACTCAACCTGCCTAACAAATCCTTTTGCTCAGTTGTGCACCAGGGCCTCCCACTCCTCTTTCTGTCTGCCGTTTTAGTGGGCTGTCCTAAAGTATTTCACACCAGTGTTTAGTGGGCTGTCCTAAAGTATTTCACACCTGTGTTTAGTGGGCCGTCCTAAAGTATTTCACACCTGTGTTTAGTGGGCCGTCCTAAAGTATTTCACACCTGTGTTTAGTGGGCCGTCCTAAAGTATTTCACACCTGTGTTTAGTGGGCCGTCCTAAAGTATTTCACACCTGTGATTATTGGGCCGTCCTAAAGTATTTCACACCTGTGTTTAGTGGGCCGTCCTAAAGTATTTCACACCTGTGTTTAGTGGGCCGTCCTAAAGTATTTCACACCTGTGTTTAGTGGGCCGTCCTAAAGTATTTCACACCTGTGTTTAGTGGGCCGTCCTAAAGTATTTCACACCTGTGTTTAGTGGGCCGTCCTAAAGTATTTCACACCTGTGTTTAGTGGGCCGTCCTAAAGTATTTCACACCTGTGTTTAGTGGGCCGTCCTAAAGTATTTCACACCTGTGTTTAGTGGGCCGTCCTAAAGTATTTCACACCTGTGTTTAGTGGGCCATCCTAAAGTATTTCACACCTGTGTTTAGTGGGCCGTCCTAAAGTATTTCACACCTGTGTTTAGTGGGCCGTCCTAAAGTATTTCACACCTGTGTTTAGTGGGCCGTCCTAAAGTATTTCACACCTGTGTTTAGTGGGCCATCCTAAAGTATTTCACACCTGTGTTTTGAAGAAAATTGTGTCATTTGTGTTGGTTAGAAATCAGAAGTCCTCCATCAACCCTGACAGATCATTCACAGGAGGGGGTATCTGCATATCAACCACCACCTACTGCCAATGTTCACTCAAGCAAGGAGCCCACCTCTAAAATACTCAGAGCTGCACAGTGACTGTGCGGGGGGGGGTAGAACACACATTTCCTACTCATTCGGACGTATAATGTAGATCTCATCTTGAAAGATCTCCAGTTGTACGGCACACAGAGTGTGGGCTGAAGGATAAATGCATGTCGGAAGACATCAGAACACACTGAGATAACCTTCTAGATGTTCCCCTTCTAGATGTAGAGGGAGTGAACGGAGAGACAAAAGGAAAAGGCAAAAGCAGAACGAGAGAAAAACTGAGAGCGTAAAGCAGAGCGACAATGAGAGATAGGGGGAGGGAGAGAAGGAGAGGGGGAGACAGGGGAGTGAGAGGGGAGAGGGGGAGAGGGAGAGAGAGAGACAGGGGAGTGAGAGGGGAGAGGGGGAGAGGGAGGGGAGAGGGGGAGAGGGAGAGAGAGAGACAGGGAGTGAGAGGGAGAGGGGAGAGGGAGAGACAGGGGAGTGAGAGGGAGAGACAGGGGAGTGAGAGGGGAGAGGGGGAGAGACAGGGGAGTGAGAGGGGAGAGGGGGAGAGACAGGGGAGTGAGAGGGGAGAGGGAGGGAGAGGGGAGAGACAGGGGAGTGAGAGGTGAGAGGGGGAGAGGGAGAGACAGGGGAGTGAGAGGGGAGAGGGGGAGAGACAGGGGAGTGAGAGGGGAGAGGGAGGCAGAAGCAGAGAGTCCATTTGTACTAATTGCTGTGCCTGGATCTCTGCACTCTTATTCTCAGAGCTGCTTATTACAGTCAAATCAGATGGGCCTTATTAAACCTCCAGCATGTTTAATGTGCTTGTTGGCCGGCTGTTTGAAAGCCACAGAAATTACACATAGAGGTTATAAAACACACTCCCAGTAACCTTGGATATGCTGCTATTGGTTTTGTCAACAGAAAAACTGATTATGATCGTTTGCGAATCACCAAATAAATAGCAGTCGTCAAGACTGAGTGAAAAGTTAACAAGAGCAATAAACATTTTTCATTTGTGACTGAAATGGAAATAATCTCTTTGTGACTGGCGTTCTGGAGAAACTCGTCTCGTTTCGTCTCGTTGAGCCGAAAGTGGCATCCGGTTAGGCAGTGTGAAGGATGTGAAGGATGTAAAGGATGTGATGGATGTGAAGGATGTGAAGGATGTAAAGGATGTGATGGATGTGAAGGATGTGAAGGATGTGATGGATGTGAAGGATGTGAAGGATGTAAAGGATGTGATGGATGTGAAGGATGTGATGGATGTGAAGGATGTGATGGATTTGATGATGTGAAGGATGTGAAGGATGTGATGATGTGAAGGATGTGATGGATGTGATGGATGTGAAGGATGTGAAGGATGTGATGATGTGAAGGATGTGAAGGATGTGAAGGATGTGATGATGTAAAGGATGTGATGGATGTGAAGGATGTGAAGGATGTGATGATGTGATGGATGTGAAGGATGTGATGGATGTGAAGGATGTGAAGGATGTGATGATGTGAAGGATGTGATGATGTGAAGGATGTGATGATGTAAAGGATGTGAAGGATGTGATGGATGTGAAGGATGTGATGATGTGAAGGATGTGATGGATGTGATGGATGTGATGGATGTGAAGGATGTGATGGATGTGAAGGATGTGATGGATGTGAAGGATGTGATGGATGTGAAGGATGTGAAAGATGTGATGGATGTGAAGGATGTGAAGGATGTGATGGATGTGAAGGATGTGATGGATGTGATGGATGTGATGGATGTGAAGGATGTGATGGATGTGAAGGATGTGATGGATGTGAAGGATGTGATGGATGTGAAGGATGTGATGGATGTGAAGGATGTGATGGATGTGAAGGATGTGATGATGTGAAGGATGTGAAGGATGTGATGGATGTGAAGGATGTGATGGATGTGAAGGATGTGAAGGATGTGATGGATGTGAAGGATGTGAAGGATGTGAGGGATGTGAAGGATGTGATGGATTTGATGATGTGAAGGATGTGAAGGATGTGATGATGTGAAGGATGTGATGGATGTGATGGATGTGAAGGATGTGAAGGATGTGATGATGTGAAGGATGTGAAGGATGTGAAGGATGTGATGATGTAAAGGATGTGATGGATGTGAAGGATGTGAAGGATGTGATGATGTGATGGATGTGAAGGATGTGATGGATGTGAAGGATGTGAAGGATGTGATGATGTGAAGGATGTGATGAGGTGAAGGATGTGATGATGTAAAGGATGTGAAGGATGTGATGGATGTGAAGGATGTGATGATGTGAAGGATGTGATGGATGTGATGGATGTGATGGATGTGAAGGATGTGATGGATGTGAAGGATGTGAAGGATGTGAAGGATGTGATGGATGTGAAGGATGTGAAAGATGTGATGGATGTGAAGGATGTGAAGGATGTGATGGATGTGAAGGATGTGATGGATGTGATGGATGTGATGGATGTGAAGGATGTGATGGATGTGAAGGATGTGATGGATGTGAAGGATGTGATGGATGTGAAGGATGTGATGGATGTGAAGGATGTGATGGATGTGAAGGATGTGATGATGTGAAGGATGTGAAGGATGTGAAGGATGTGAAGGATGTGATGGATGTGAAGGATGTGAAGGATGTGATGGATGTGATGGATGTGAAGGATGTGATGGATGTGATGGATGTGAAGGATGTGATGGATGTGAAGGA
This sequence comes from Dallia pectoralis, assembly GCA_029465975.1. Taxonomy (NCBI): domain Eukaryota; kingdom Metazoa; phylum Chordata; class Actinopteri; order Esociformes; family Umbridae; genus Dallia; species Dallia pectoralis. The sequence continues at coordinate 1,608,910 of CM055739.1, read as the reverse complement.
TGTGAAGGATGTGATGGATGTGATGGATGTGATGGATGTGATGGATGTGATGATGTGAAGGATGTGAAGGATGTGAAGGATGTGAAGGATGTGATGGATGTGATGGATGTGATGGATGTGATGGATGTGATGGATGTGATGGATGTGATGATGCGATGATGTGAAGGATGCGATGGATGTGATGGATGTGAAGGATGTGAAGGATGTGATGATGTGATGATGTAAAGGATGTGAAGGATGTGATGGATGTGAAGGATGTGAAGGATGTGATGATGTGAAGGATGTGAAGGATGTGAAGGATGTGATGGATGTGAAGGATGTGATGGATGTGATGGATGTGATGGATGTGAAGGATGTGAAGGATGTGAAGGATGTGATGGATGTGATGGATGTGAAGGATGTGAAGGATGTGATGGATGTGATGGATGTGAAGGATGTGAAGGATGTGATGGATGTGAAGGATGTGATGGATGTGAAGGATGTGATGGATGTGAAGGATGTGATGGATGTGAAGGATGTGATGGATGTGATGGATGTGAAGAATGTGATGGATGTGATGGATGTGATGGATGTGAAGGATGTGATGATGTGAAGGATGTGAAGGATGTGATGGATGTGATGGATGTGAAGGATGTGAAGGATGTGATGGATGTGATGGATGTGATGGATGTGAAGGATGTGATGGATGTGAAGGATGTGATGGATGTGATGGATGTGATGATGTGAAGGATGTGAAGGATGTGATGGATGTGATGGATGTGATGATGTGAAGGATGTGATGGATGTGATGGATGTGATGGATGTGATGATGTGAAGGATGTGATGGATGTGATGGATGTGAAGGATGTGAAGGATGTGATGATGTGAAGGATGTGATGATGTAAAGGATGTGAAGGATGTGAAGGATGTGAAGGATGTGAAGGATGTGATGGATGTGACGGATGTGAAGGATGTGATGGATGTGATGGATGTGAAGGATGTGAAGGATGTGAAGGATGTGATGGATGTGAAGGATGTGAAGGATGTGAAGGATGTGATGGATGTGATGGATGTGAAGGGAGTGATGGATGTGATGGATGTGAAGGATGTGATGGATGTGAAGGATGTGATGGATGTGAAGGATGTGATGGATGTGATGGATGTGAAGAATGTGATGGATGTGATGGATGTGATGGATGTGATGATGTGAAGGATGTGAAGGATGTGATGGATGTGATGGATGTGAAGGATGTGATGGATGTGAAGGATGTGAAGGATGTGAAGGATGTGATGGATGTGAAGGATGTGATGGATGTGAAGGGTGTGATGGATGTGATGGATGTGAAGGATGTGATGGATGTGAAGGATGTGATGGATGTGATGGATGTGAAGGATGTGATGGATGTGATGGATGTGATGATGTGAAGGATGTGATGGATGTGAAGGATGTGAAGGATGTGATGGATGTGAGCCGCGTTGTGATGTGAATGTGACTAGCTGGTGGGATTCTACACACAATGCCTCTGGTATGCCTGGTCGATGAAAATGGTTCTTAATTAACTTCACCTGGTCACATATCAGTCACCTGGTTTATCTGGTTAGGACACAGTGTGTATTGCCACCACAGTAGGGTCCACTTTATCTAAGCAGAGAAATTGAAAACTCAATGTACCTGGGTTACCTGGTCCCATCATACAGATGCTTCCAGTTACTGAGCAACAATACAGGATTAGTTTAAATCAGATATTAAATATCAAATATTAGTTAAAAAACATTCACAGGTCTGTTTAGGTTCACTAAGAACTTCAGTGATTGACAAACATTTTCAGTCACCATTTCTGTTGAAAGGTGTTTTGTTTTTTTCCAAACATGCTGTCTGGCATTGCAAGCAAACAACTGCTCCTGTGACATATCTGTCCATATTGTTCCAGTAGTTTAGGTCTTTACCCAGGAGATGTCTGCTAAACATCAGGTCTGTCTTGAAATACTTCAGAGTAGAGTCTTGTCCATGCTTGCCCTCCTACTAACCCAGTTTATACTGTCACTCTCTCTCTCTTTGACAGTTGAATATCGTACTCTGACATTTACTGTGGAAAGAGAGACCTGCAGATCCCGTGCTGTTATCCTTTGGTTCTTAGAGACTTCCAGGAGAACCTTCTGGTCATCTCTTAGGCCGAATTCAGTTGGACGGCCTGTCTAATGTCGATTGCCAGTGGTCTGAGACTTTCTCCATTTGTAGATCTGTCAGAAAGAGAAATGATCTACTTTGAATATCTTGTGAGTGGCTTGTCAGCTGTCAGACTCATGGCATCAATAGTCTTCCTTCTGAAGGCGATGGTCTGGTGTTATGGTCCTGACATGTGTTACCACACACCCATTTGGTTAATACGTGTGTGTCTATAGAACTCATGTACTATGTGTTTATCATGCTGACAACTACAAACACGTTGTCCCAGGAAATACCTCCAAATACCCATGCACTTTGACTCCAGAGTCGTTTAACGATTTAAAATCCAAAGTGCAGGAACAAAAATGCTAAACGAACAGGGAGAAAAGTCAACTTCCAAGTACGTTTGGAGTTCACAGTAGATTCAGAACAGGTAGATGAGATGTTTCTATAACAGAGCAGCCAGTCAGCCAGTCAGTCAGTCAGTCAGTCACACATGCTCCCCCTTAGCGGTTCTGTTGGGCTCATCGGTCCATGGTCCCTGATTACAACTAGACTGTTTAAGTAATAGGAGCCTTCGGGGTCTTTTCACTTTTAGAAACCATGTCATTACCACTTGAGCAGATCTGAGTCAAGGACAAACCTCCCAGTGTCGTGATCAGGATTTACACAGCTGAGACAGGGGGAGAGATTGGGAGAGAAAGTAGAAGAGAGAGAAAATGGGAGAGAAAGGAAAAAGCAAAAAGGAAGAGAGAAGGGAAAGAGTCAAAAATAGAAAGATGATGAAGACAGAGAGAGACAGAGAGACAGAGACATGTCAGTTTAGACTGTTTAGACAGACAGTTTAGGGGTTGTTGAAGGACAGAAACGCCTGCTGGATCGGAAACGACTGTGGTCGCGATTAAACGGTTGGGCTGTGGTTGTGATTGAACGGTTGGGCTGTGGTTGTGATTGAACGGTTGGGCTGTGGTCGCGATTAAACGGTTGGGCTGTGGTTGTGATTGAACGGTTGGGCTGTGGTCGCGATTAAACGGTTGGGCTGTGGTCATGATTAAACGGTTGGGCTGTGGTCGCGATTAAACGGTTGGGCTGTGGTCATGATTAAACGGTTGGGCTGTGGTCGCGATTAAACGGTTGGGCTGTGGTCATGATTAAACGGTTGGGCTGTGGTTGTGATTGAACGGTTGGGCTGTGGTTGTGATTGAACGGTTGGGCTGTGGTCGCGATTAAACGGTTGGGCTGTGGTTGTGATTAAACGGTTGGGCTGTGGTTGTGATTGAACGGTTGGGCTGTGGTCATGATTAAACGGTTGGGCTGTGGTTGTGATTGAACGGTTGGGCTGTGGTCGCGATTAAACGGTTGGGCTGTGGTCGCGATTAAACGGTTGGGCTGTGGTCGCGATTAAACGGTTGGGCTGTGGTCGCGATTAAACGGTTGGGCTGTGGTCGCGATTAAACGGTTGGGCTGTGGTCGCGATTAAACGGTTGGGCTGTGGTCGCGATTAAACGGTTGGGCTGTGGTTGTGATTAAACGGTTGGGCTGTGGTCGCGATTAAACGGTTGGGCTGTGGTTGTGATTAAACGGTTGGGCTGTGGTCATGATTAAACGGTTGGGCTGTGGTCATGATTAAACGGTTGGGCTGTGGTCGCGATTAAACGGTTGGGCTGTGGTCATGATTAAACGGTTGGGCTGTGGTCGCGATTAAACGGTTGGGCTGTGGTCATGATTAAACGGTTGGGCTGTGGTCGCGATTAAACGGTTGGGCTGTGGTCGCGATTATTAAACGGTTGGGCTGTGGGGTTGTGATTAAACGGTTGGGCTGTGGTCATGATTAAACGGTTGGGCTGTGGTCATGATTAAACGGTTGGGCTGTGGTCGCGATTAAACGGTTGGGCTGTGGTCATGATTAAACGGTTGGGCTGTGGTCGCGATTAAACGGTTGGGCTGTGGTCATGATTAAACGGTTGGGCTGTGGTCGCGATTAAACGGTTGGGCTGTGGTCGCGATTAAACGGTTGGGCTGTGGTCGCGATTAAACGGTTGGGCTGTGGTCGTGATTAAACGGTTGGGCTGTGGTCATGATTAAACGGTTGGGCTGTGGTCATGATTAAACGGTTGGGCTGTGGTTGTGATTGAACGGTTGGGCTGTGGTCGTGATTAAACGGTTGGGCTGTGGTCATGATTAAACGGTTGGGCTGTGGTCGCGGTTATCGATCTGACCATCAGACATGGTGGTCACCCTTCAGCGTGACTGACTGCACGGGCGCTATGTGATTCTGAGAGAGTACACTGGTTTTGAGCTATCCACCCCAACCCCACAGAGTGATTAGATTACACTGGACTCCTATGACAGACAGGCCAGATCACCACTGACATGTTAACCAGACTCTGTCCCAAATCCCAGCCTATCCACTACATTATGCACTACCCTTGATCAGAACTCAGCAGGGAAGCAGTACGTGTCTGTTCACCTCGAGAGAGTGAACGTCTCAGAAGTATTGATCAACTTGTCATTCCGAATGTAAAAAAAAAAAAAAGATGTCTTCCGAGTAGTGTTGAACTTTTTCATTTGTTATTTTGTCCCTGCTGAGGAGACAATGTGAAGAGACAAGCTCAGGAGACAAGCTGAGGAAACAAGCTGAGGAGACAAGCTGAGGAGACAAGCTGAGGTGACAAGCTGACGTGACAAGCTGAGGAGACAAGCTGAGGAGACAAGCTGAGGAGACAAGCTGAGGAGACAAGCTAAGGAGACAAGCTGAGGACACAGGACAACTAAGCCATGACAGGTTCTGTTTCAGAGCGGTCCAGCTAGTTAGGACTATTGGTGCAGAATGTCATGCAGGTAATTGCCAGTGTTTTCATCCTGTCTCTCCAGAGCTCCGGTCTGGTTTGAAAGTGGACCCTGTCAATCTCATTTAAAAGGTTTATGGGCTCATATTATTTCATATCTTGTGAGTTTATTTCGTGGTTGCCCAGCAGCACATACTGGCCAATTAAATCGTTTGTCACTGTCTACAGAAAATCATATCAGATTGAAACCTCTAAATGGCAAATGTTTTATTCAACATGAACTTCGTGAAGGGGTGGGGAACTTGTGAACTTCTTCTGATAGGGTATCATTTGGGACCTAGATGGAAAAACAGCAGCACCGCACAGCACTTCACTCCATCAGTGATATTCCTCACAAAAAAGCTCAACCAATCAACACATTCATATGAATAAAAGTATGCATCCTAAATGTCTTCTTGTAGTACAGTGCCATGGCCATGAGTAGTGTCTGACAAAGGGAATGGGGGTAATTTGGGACACGGATATTGACTGATATGAATAAGATGAGGCCTCATACAGGAGCAGAGTCTGACATAAAGAATCAGGGTATTTGGGACACAGATATTAACTGACAGGAGCAGAGCCTGAATATAGATGAATAAGAATCTCATGGGCAGAAAAAGGGCTCATCTTGCTTTTAAAAGACAATCACACAGTACCCAGAATCCTCCCTGAGAGGAGAGGAAAAGCCAAAGCAAGAGAGCAAAGGAGAGGAAAAGCCAAAACAAAAGAGAGGAGAAGAAAAGCCAAAGCAATAGAGAATAGGGGAGAGGAACAGCAAAAGCAAGAGAGAGGAACAGCAAAAGCAAGAGAGAAGAACAGCAAAAGCAAGAGAGAAGAACAGCAAAAGCAAGAGAGAAGAACAGCAAAAGCAAGAGAGAAGAACAGCAAAAGCAAGAGAGAAGAGAGGAAAAGCCAAAGCAAGAGAGAAGAGAGGAAAAGCCAAAGCAAGAGAGAAGAGAGGAAAAGCCAAAGCAAGAGAGAAGAGAGGAAAAGCCAAAGCAAGAGAGAAGAGAGGAAAAGCAAAAGCAAGAGAGAAGAGAGGAAAAGCAACAAAAAGAGAGGAGAGGAAAGGGTCTTCGACAACTCGTTTAAGTCATTTGCAAAAGCAAACTAAAATAAGTTACAGGTTTAAGGAGAAAAATGTGAGATGATCCACAAAACACAGATGTTACCACAACAGAACCTCATTTTAACTTCCACTCATTCAATGGACCGTTCAAACCATTCAGCTGTTCCAGCCTGTGAAGAATCACATCTGGTAAATGCAAGTGTGAGAGAAAGATGACTCACTGCTCCTTCCTCGTATCTAATTAGATGATACATAATTGATATGGATATATAAAGGTGACCTTTCCGCTTTAGGACAACACATTATAACACATCATCTGCATGAGGAAGGAACTGGCTTGATGTGTTTATTTGACATGATTGTTAACAGGCTTCACGATGGGTGGAGGTTCATTACTTACGGCCTTCTCATTGTGCCGACACACACACACACACACACACACACACACACACACACACACACACACACACACACACACACACACACACACACACACACACACACACACACACACACACACACACACACACACACACACACACACACACACACACACACACACACACACACACACACACACACACACACACACACACACACACACACACACACACACACACACACACACACACACACCATGTATTATGCTGTTAATTAAACCCTGAAGCTTAATTAAAAGGACAATCTGGTGATATTTATCTACTCATTGTTTTAAGGCTATACCTTCTAAGGTTAATTTAACTCTTGTTATTGTTTCAATTTGATATTGCTGTTATAAGAGTCTCAGTAGGACTAAACCCCACCTTAGCTGACACATATCCAACCTCAGCCATCAGAGATGCATGGAATAATATAGCCGCTGGACTTTAGCTCGGCCCTTCAGATGGTCGTCCAAACTACCAGATGAATGTGTTCAGCTCCCTGAGTCGGTGCGTCACTTCCTGATGATACCCCTCATTACTGGAGCACCGCAGGGATATGTGCTTTTACCCTCAACGTTAAAACCAACACCAACGACTGGACCTCCAACAATGCATTTGAGAAACTATTCAAACTACCAGTCTCATCAGGGACATCATGTATGTAAAGAGGTCGACACAAAACAATGCTCAGCACATTAGGGCACTCATTCATACAGTTAAGAGCATTAAACCCTCTGCTCATCTCCCTGCATCTAGATATACTGATGTACTACTGCCGTACTACTGGGTGGCCTAGTGGTTAGGGCTTCGATCTGGAACGTCCCTGGTTCTAATCCCCCCACCATCAAGGGGAAAAAACCCTAGTCGTTCTGTTCTTGAGCAAGAAAACCCATTTCAGTTGGGGGCATTATGTTGTACTGTACTTATAGTTAACTGATGTACTATACAAACATGTATGGATCACATGTAAACACACGTATTAGAAAGTCAACAACAGTCATACAACATTAACTATGATGCTCACCAACATGTACTTAAACATTCTGTACATGTTATGTTTTCCTTCTCTCTATGGAGACGATAACCAACAGCCACATAACGTAACAAGTGTGTGAATGTCAGAAAGCAGATGTTTTCCCATTACAAATAATCCCTCCCCCGTGCTGATTGGACAGATTAGAGGCTAATTAACAACCCAGTGGAATTGATTGGCCACTGATTTAGTCTGTCTTCTGACAAGGGCCTTCTGATAACCGGGAAATGGAGACAGTATCCTGTCCATAGAGTCATAAAGGAGAAACAGACAGTATCTCCTTCGTAGTATTACTTTTGTGTGTATCTTCAAAGGTGTATCAAAGTGTCCTGCCAACATGAGTCTCCCTGACAAGACAGATACGCTGGTCTATGTCAGCAGGGAGGTCTGTGAGACAGATACGCTGGTCTATGTCAGCAGGGAGGTCTGTGAGACAGATACGCTGGTCTATGTCAGCAGGGAGGTCTGTGAGACAGATACTCCTCTTTCTCTCTCTCACCTCCATTTCCACCTCGCTCCTCTTTCTCTCTCTCTCCCTTTCCACCTCTCTTCCTCTCCACCTCCCTCTCCACCTCTCTCCCTCTCCACCTCTCCTCCCTCTCCCCCTCTCATTCTCTCCATTCTTCCCTCAGTAACAGCAGTCCTGGTTCTCTAGCATCTGAAATGGCACCTTGTCTCCAATATGGTCAAAACTAGTGCAGAAAAGTAGTGCACAAAAAGGGGAAATAATGCCATTTGGGATCCGCTCTGTTTGTCTGATCAGCAGGAACCAAGTAGGAAGTGTAACATTTCCTCTGCTTTCAAAATAGAGTCCATCCACACCCTGCTCTAATAGGATATCTGGTGTCACTCCTGACAGCTAGCTGGGTTGTGAGACTACTGTCTGTGTGTCTGTGAGTTTGTGTCCTACATGCTAGTCAAGGGCAGTTCACTAAATAGGGAATAGGGTGGAATTTAGGATCTAGTTCTCTGTGGATTAACACATCCCATCATCGGCCTGCCAAGAGGAGAGGAAACATAAGTAGAGACGGGAGAAAAAGGAGAAAAGGGAGGTAGGAGAGGGGAGAAAAGAGAGGGGGGCAGGTAAGGGGGAGGTAGGAGGGGAGAGAGAAAGGAGAGATGGGGAAACAAGGACCAGACTGTCTTGTAATCACTGATGACTCATATACAGTGACAGCGTAGCTGTATTTAGAGGTAGCGTAGCTGTATTTAGAGGTAGCGTAGCTGTATTTAGAGGCAGCGTAGCTGTATTTAGAGGTAGCGTAGCTGTATTTAGAGGTAGCGTAGCTGTATTTAGAGGCTGCGTAGCTGTATTTAGAGGTAGCGTAGCTGTATTTAGAGGCAGCGTAGCTGTATTTAGAGAGCAGCGTAGCTGTATTTAGAGGCAGCGTAGCTATATTTAGAGGCAGCGTAGCTGTATTTAGAGGCAGCGTAGCTGTATTTAGAGGCAGCGTAGCTGTATTTAGAGGCAGCGTAGCTGTATTTAGAGAGCAGCGTAGCTGTATTTAGAGGCAGCGTAGCTATATTTAGAGGCAGCGTAGCTGTATTTAGAGGCAGCGTAGCTGTATTTAGAGGGCAGCGTAGCTGTATTTAGAGGCAGCGTAGCTGTATTTAGAGGGCAGCGTAGCTGTATTTAGAGGTAGCGTAGCTGTATTTAGAGGAAAGTGTAGCTGTATTTAGAGGCAGTGTAGCTGTATTTAGAGGGCAGTGTAGCTGTATTTAAAGGGAAGCGTAGCTGTATTTAGAGGCAGCGTAGCTGTATTTAGAGGGCAGCGTAGCTGTATTTAGAGGACAGTGTAGCTGTATTTAGAGGCAGTGTAGTTGTATTTAGAGGGCAGCGTAGCTGTATTTAGAGGCAGCGTGGCTGTATTTAGAGGGCAGCGTGGCTGTATTTAGAGGGCAGTGTAGTTGTATTTAGAGGGCAGCGTAGCTGTATTTAGAGGACAGTGTAGCTGTATTTACAGGGCAGCGTAGCTGTATTTAGAGGGCAGCGTAGCTGTATTTAGAGGGCAGCGTAGCTGTATTTAGAGGCAACATAGCTATATTTAGAGGCAGTGTAGCTGTATTTAGAGGCAGCGTGGCTGTATTTAGAGGGCAGTGTAGCTGTATTTAGAGGAAAGTGTAGCTGTATTTAGAGGGCAGCGTAGCTGTATTTAGAGGCAGCGTGGCTGTATTTAGAGGGCAGCGTGGCTGTATTTAGAGGGCAGTGTAGCTGTATTTAGAGGGCAGCGTGGCTGTATTTAGAGGGCAGCGTGGCTGTATTTAGAGGGCAGTGTAGCTGTATTTAGAGGCAGCGTGGCTGTATTTAGAGGGCAGCGTGGCTGTATTTAGAGGGCAGTGTAGCTGTATTTAGAGGGCAGCGTGGCTGTATTTAGAGGGCAGCGTGGCTGTATTTAGAGGGCAGTGTAGCTGTATTTAGAGGGCAGCGTGGCTGTATTTAGAGGGCAGCGTGGCTGTATTTAGAGGGCAGTGTAAGGTAGTTCTGAAGGAAATAAGGGATCTAACGAGGTGGTCAATGGTGGACTGGTGTCATCATGGACACAAACAAGGTGTACCTAATGAAAGACATCTAACTGGAGAGAATACCTAGACTGTTTTACAAGAGCAAAACAAATGCATTTGACAACTATTTAACTATTAAAAGTTCAGTTAGCACAGCCAGAAGAGGACTGGCTTCCTCAGAGCCTGGTTCCTCTCAGTGTTTCTTCCTAAATTCGATCCATTTGGGGAGTTTTTCCTAACTGCTGTGTATCAACTTGTTAATGTGTGCTCTGCTCTGCTCCTCATGTAAAAGCACTTTGTGAAAACTGTCCCATAAAAAGGGCTTTCTAAAAAAAATTATAAGCATTGACAAATGTCGAATGAAAAAAAATAAAAAAATAATAAAAAACATTAAAGATAACAATCACACATTAAAAATGTCTTTGTAAAAGTATGTCTTCAGCAAATATTTAAAAACAGCCACTGAGTTGGCAAACCAAAACCAGTCGTTCCAGAGAATGGTTAGGTTAAATTCATTAGAAGCAAGTTGACAGTCACTTGACTGGAGTGTTTGTTGTTTGTTTGTTTTCTTTCCTCCACAGATTTATTACCTGTAAAAGATGAATCCTCTGTGAGAACGTGTGTGTGTGTGTGTGTGTTTCACTCCTGCCAATTATGCAGATTGTGTTTTCCTCTCTGCACATCGTTCCGTCTGCTAGCTTCTTGATTAGACCACAGCCATACTGGACATTGTGTCTTTAGAGACATGCTCCCCCCCCCACATCCCCACTTCTACCTCACACTCTCCTTCATTTTACCTCCCTGGTGCATCTTCGTTTCTCCATGAGTTTTCAACCCATCGTGTGGTTGTTATTCTCTTGCTTTGGCATAACAAGCAGAATAGCATCTTATCTGTGTGAGCTTCAGATTAAACAGGAGGTTGGAACGACTCTTATTCACTGAGTTGATATTCTCCACTTCAGATGCACCGTCTAAAGTCAGATGAAAAACACTAAACTAATATATAGTAAGAATGTTTTTTCACACTACAAGAGTAAGGAGTAAAAAGTAAAAACAATTACCGAACGATAATAAGAAGAACCGTAACATCATCCAGTACAATGTAATAAAAAACACAGTAAATGTTCCAATCTGGTAAAGCTCCTTGGATTTTGCTACATGATGACTGACTGAACATTTTCAAGTCTCAGGTTAATAAATGATGAAAACACAATTAAATGGTCCCAGACCCCTACAATAATGTAATAGACATCCAGTCCCATACAATAATGTAATAGACATCCAGTCCCCAACAGCCACACCCTATGAGAAATTTAAGAGCCAAAATACTTAGTGATATAATACAAAAGCTCCAGGGACCCGATGTGAACCTACACAGTTACGTTTCAATGCTGCTGCCTACAAAAAAGGCTACACACACACACACACGGCCCGAGCTGTTCTGTTCATTGTATTTCTATGGCCGGGAGAGCTGTTCTGTTCATTGCATTTCTATGGCCTGGAGAGCTGTTCTGTTCATTGCATTTCTATGGCCTGGAGAGCTGTTCTGTTCATTAAATTTCCATGGCCGGGAGAGCTGTTCTGTTCATTGTATTTTTATGGCCTGGAGTGTGTAAACAGGTTACTCTTCCTGTAAATCAGTTTAGACCATGCTCTCCTGTTAATAGTCTGTCCCAAACCCTCCAGGGCTCCTGGAGTTAACCTTAAGAGTTGATAACTCATTGATACAGAAGAACGATCATATAAGTGTGTTTCTGTGTGTCTGGCTATTACCAAACAGCTCATTGAGCTGACACCATGGCTGTTAGAAACACGATGATCTTCACCCAGAGTTATTTTAAATTATATAGTTATTTCATATTGAATTCAAATCAAGCCGACACCCCCGTATTGAATTCAATTCAAGCCGACACCCCTGTATTGAATTCAAATCAAGCCGACACCACTGTATTAAATTCAAATCAAGCCAACATCCCTGTATTAAATTCAAATCAAGCCGACACCCCTGTATTGAATTCAAATCAAGCCGACACCCCTGTATTAAATTCAAATCAAGGCAAAATCCCTGTATTAAATTCAAATCAAGCCGACACTCCTGCATTAAATTCAAATGAAGAGCCGCCATACATCTCGCCTAACACTACTAGAACACAAGCGGCACATTCTTCCCTGATGACACTGCAATTTCACCTGATAACATTCCTGGCACACTATCTGCCCCTAGAAGGATGAGGCTACTGTATATTTTACTAAGCAGAACACAGGATGTATATTGCTGCTTAGCTGGATAAAAAACTCCTCCTCCCATGTAAATGCAAGGTGAAAATCCCATTTACGCTGACAGCAATGATTCCGGGCAGGATAATTAATTAATGCAGTGTTGTAACAGACAGTCAGGTATCTTACGGTGTCCCTCACCTCATCCATCTTCCGTGACAGCTCCTCTATAACGTCTTTAAATTAAAGTTTCACCAGCTTCTGGCTTTTAAAAGGAACTATTGTCTTTTGACAGCCCGGTTAATCTCCTGTGGAATCTGGGAGTTGAGTTTGAGTGTGGGCGACTGGTGTGCAATGGCTGACAAACCAACTATTAATAAACCGAGAGTCTGTCTGTCCAGCAGCCTGTCTGTCTGTTTGTCTGTACACAGAGGACACCATCAGGCCTAAGACACCGTCAGTGACCAGAGATACCGTCAGGCCCAGAGACACCGTCAGGCATGAGACACCGTCAGGCCCAGAAACACCGTCAGGCCCAAAGACACCTTCAGGCACATAGACACCGTCAGTGACCAGAGACACCGTCAGGCCCAGAGACACCGTCAGGCCTGAGACACCGTCAGTGACCAGAGATACCGTCAGGCACAGAGACACCGTCAGGCCAGAGAGACCGTCAGTGACCAGAGATACCGTCAGGCCCAGAGACACCGTCAGGCCAGAGACACCGTCAGGCCCAAAGACACCTTCAGGCACAGAGACACCGTCAGGCCAAAGACACCGTCAGTGACCAGAGACACCGTCAGGCCCAGAGACACCGTCAGGCCTGAGACACCGTCAGTGACCAGAGATACCGTCAGGCACAGAGACACCGTCAGGCCAGAGACCGTCAGTGACCAGAGATACCGTCAGGCCCAGAGACACCGTCAGGCCAGAGACACCGTCAGGCCCAAAGACACCTTCAGGCACAGAGACACCGTCAGGCCAAAGACACCGTCAGTGACCAGAGATACCGTCAGGCCAGGTATGCCCAGATGTGACCAGGTATGCCCATATGTGACCAGGTGTGCCCAGATGTGACCAGGTGTGCCCTGATGTGACCAGGTGTGCCCAGATGTGACCAGGTGTGCCCAGATGTGACAAGGTGTTTGTGTGTGTCAAGCTCACCATTCCCTGATGACATGAGCTCCAGCTGGTTAAGAGTTTTAATTATCGCTGGGCCTTGACTATCGAAATACCCTCTCTCCCCCCCTCTCTCTCTTCCCCTTCTTATTGCCTTCCCCTTCCCCCTCCCACTCCCCCTCCCTGCCCTTCTCCCTCTCATGATCCCCCCTCTCTCTCCCACGTCTCTCTCTCCTTATCCCCTCACACCGTCCCTCTACGCAACAGCCTCTCATCTGTGTCTCAAATGCCACCTCGGTTATACTGCACAGCCATATAGGGCCCTACAGTAAACAGTGCACTACCTAGGGTGCATGAAGCCATTTGGGAGTCTAGCCCTCCCTGTGGACTCAGTCTGATTATGATAAACAGCTCCAGTAAACTACAGGGAGCGCAGAGCTAAACACACATTAATATTATATATTTATATATATATATATATATATATATATATTATACTGGGCTGAAAACACTCATTATCAACAGCCAGAACCTCAACCTCTAACATGGAGAGGTACAGATGTGTGAGTGTTAAGGCTGGTTTACAGATGTGTGAGTGTTAAGGCTGGTTCACAGATGTGTGAGTGTTAAGGCTGGTTTACATATGTGTGAGTATTAAGGCTGGTTTACATGTGTGAGTGTTAAGGCTGGTTTACATGTGTGAGTGTTAAGGCTGGTTTACAGATGTGTGAGTGTTAAGGCTGGTTCACAGATGTGTGAGTGTTAAGGCTGGTTTACATATGTGTGAGTATTAAGGCTGGTTTACAGATGTGTGATTGTTAAGGCTGGTTTACAGATGTGTGAGTGTTAAGGCTGGTTCACAGATGTGTGAGTGTTAAGGCTGGTTTACATATGTGTGAGTATTAAGGCTGGTTTACAGATGTGTGAGTGTTAAGGCTGGTTTACAGATGTATCAGTGTTAAAGCTTGGGAACTGGTTTAGTGTTGGGAACAAGTTTAGAGCTGGGAACTGGTTTAGTGTTGGGAACAAGTTTAGAGCTGGGAACTGGTTTAGTGTTGGGAACAAGTTTAGAGCTGGGAACTGGTTTAGTGTTGGGAACAAGTTTAGAGCTGGGAACAGTTTAGTGTTGGGAACAAGTTTAGAGCTGGGAACTGGTTTAGTGTTGGGAACAAGTTTAGAACTGGGAACTGGTTTAGTGTTGGGAACAAGTTTAGAACTGGGAACTGGTTTAGTGTTGGGAACAAGTTTAGAACTGGGAACTGGTTTAGTGTTGGGAACAAGTTTAGAACTGGGAACTGGTTTAGTGTTGGGAACAAGTTTAGAGCTGGGAACAGGTTTAGTGTTGGGAACAGGCTTTCTAACAGACAACCGTCTGGTTGCTTGACCGTCATCATTAAGTAAACCAATTTTTTTTCAGAAGAAAGTAGACCAGAAGTAAATTTCTGAGAAGATGAAGATTTTGGTTATGTACATGATGATGATGATAATGATGATGTAATGTTTGTGGGAGCTTTCCCTCCTGCTGCTGTTTCTTTCGCCAGACCGGAGAGGATTGTCTTCAGCAGACTGCGTGCCAGCCAGTCTGTCCTTCAGTGTTATCGGCACAGCCGGGTTTAGAGCTGGGAGTCTGTCAGCAGAACTGGCTTCCCTCCACATCTTTAACGTCTCTCTCTGTGGGAAACTGAATGACCAAGCTCTTCCTGCCAACCGCAAGATTCCGTATCAGAAGGCGACCAATCGTTCAGCTGCTTCATCACAGAGAAGCAATCAGAGCCTGCATTATAGGGGAGTAACTGTCAACATCGGGGGCGTGTGCTCGGCAAACCCACCAATGGGAGGCAACAAACAACTCCAAGTCAACATCTCAACCAGACAGTCTGTAAAACCCAACTGTTAAACTAACTCTTCCCAATACACTGAACTTCACTGTATGGCCTTTTAACACACACACACACACACACACTCCAGCGACACACACACACTCCAGCCACACACACACTCCAGCAGCACACATACACTCAATAAAGGCAGGGTTCATTAACCTGATGTCCAAACAGTGTTTACTAAGAGTTACTTCCTTTAAATCAATTGTGTTGTTTGAGAGCATTTCACTATGACTACATCTGCTTGCAGGTCTGAACGACCAGAAAACGGTAAAAAATCGGAAGCAAACCAATTCTAAATAAGACCTGTCTAGAGCCTGAGGTCCAATACTACGATATCAGGCTAATTGATAATGGCACAGTGTGTATTTCTGAGATTCGATAGAAATCAATACGTTTATGGTCCGGTAATGTGGACAGATTGTGCCTCAGGCCTCTAGTGTGTCTGCTGTATACTATATCTGCTGTACACTATATCTGCTGTACACTATATCTGCTGTACACTATATCTGCTGTACACTATATCTGCTGTACACTATATCTGCTGTACACTATATCTGCTGTACACTATATCTGCTGTACACTATAGAGTGTATCCACAAAAGTTCTTCAAATGGTTCCAATTTAAACCGGTTCTACTTGAAAACCCAAATGACGTTTCTCTAAGAAACCTCCCGCCAGCATAATATTCACTGCCGTGTGGAGAAACATCCTTAACAGAACACCCAGGATTTGCAAGAACATCCTGTAACTATGTACACATATAAAACGAATATCCACAAAAAACATCTGACAGATTCCCAGAAAACGTTTACAAATAAAAGTTTAGACCAATATTTGAAAGAGGTGACAGGAGGTGACACGACAAAAGAAACTCAATTTATTTCGGACGATGTGTTCAACTAAAATACAGTCATTTTGAATGTATCTTTAAAAGCACAAATGTTTTCTGTCTAACAGCACATAAAGTGACACTAAGACATGGTTCAGGGCTTCTTTTACATCTTAATATGTTTAACATTTACAAGCATTTTCCGGTGAAACAGCTTATTTCTAATAATAACCTCAGGGAAGCTTCCTCATTATAATAATGAATAATTGACCTTGAGTATATTAATTACTGTTGTGCGCTATTGCATTCTGGGCCAGGAGGGAGAAAGAGAAATAGAGAGAGACAGAAAGAGACAGAAAGAGACAGAGAGAGAGAGAGAGAGAGACAGAGGGAGACAGAGACAGAGAGACAGAGAGAGACAGAGGGAGAGACAGAGAGAGAGACAGAGACAGAGAGACACAGAGAGACAGAGGGAGACACAGAGAGACAGAGTCAGAGAGAGAGAGAGAAGTGAAAACGAGTGAAAGGTGAATTAATGAATGCAGAGGAGTTCTAATGTCTAACATCCTTCACTACTCAGGTTAATGTGTTTATACACATCTCAGGTTCTCCTGGACTTCTGCCAGGTCAGACCTACGTGACCTATCAACAATAACCTTGACCAAATACTGCTACAACTTTATACATTTACAGACAAAACACATGGCAACAACACAAACAACAGACGCAACAAATGGCAACAACACAAACCACAGACAAAACAAATGGCAACAACACAAACCACAGACAAAACACATGGCAACAACACAAACCACAGACAAAACACATGGCAACAACACAAACCGCAGACAAAACACATGGCAACAACACAAACCGCAGACAAAACCCATGGCAACAACACAAACTGCAGACAAAACACATGGCAACAACACAAACCACAGACAAAACACATGGCAACAACACAAACAACCTTGATGGCCCCCAAAAATCCAAGAAGACACCTCAGAACTCAGCTTAACACAACAGACAACTAACTGACTGTACAACCACAGGTATGTTGTTTAATTAAAGTACAGCACATACACAATGACATTACCATGGTACGAATTATACAAATAAATATGGTCAACAACACAAAACAAAAGACAAAGTATTTCTTAAAGTTATCAAAGGTTACAGTCAATATTTGCCCTTTGAATATGAATAGTGCCTCTGATATATTCCCTGGCAGTGATTCAATTTGTATTTCTCCAAAATGTGATGAAAAGCCTGAAGGATGGAGGATGAGGACGGAATGAAGGACGAGGAAGGAATAGAGGAGTGACTTCTAAAGCAGAGAGAGTAAAAGGAGCCAAGGGCCTGTCCTTCAGCAGAGCACCCGGACCTCTTCAGAACCTCACCCGTGGAACCTCACCCGTGGCTGTACAGTAACCCTGGACCCTCTGACCATATTGATTAACAAACACACATCACAGATGCACCCGCTCTCTGAAATCACTTCAGTCAGGAGTGCACTAGTTAGGGTGTGATTTGGGATTAAATGTAAGGGATAATCTGGTTGGTTGTATCAGCTGGGGCTTGAAATCAGTCTGACAGTTCTGTCAAGGACCTGCATATCAAACAGCCTCCAAGCTTTCCAATCGGGATTATTCATTATTGTCATTTGCACACTTTAATTGCAAAAGAGTTCAGTTGTGATGAACATAAACAGGCCAGATAGAGGCAATGACAGACGGACAAGATAGAGTATCAGCAAGATATAACATCTGATGTCAGATATAGGATCAGCATAATATAACATCTGATGTCAGATAGAGGATCAGCATAATATAACATGTGATGTCAGATAGAGGATCAGCATGATATAACATCTGATGTCAGATATAGGATCAGCATAATATAACATCTGATGTCAGATAGAGGATCAGCATAATATAACATGTGATGTCAGATAGAGGATCAGCATAATATAACATCTGATGTCAGATATAGGATCAGCTTAATATAACATGTGATGTCAGATATAGGATCAGCTTAATATAACATGTGATGTCAGATATAGGATCAGCATAATATAACATGTGATGTCAGATATAGGATCAGCATAATATAACATGTGATGTCTGATAGAGGATCAGCATAATATAACATCTGATGTCAGATATAGGATCAGCTTAATATATCATGTGATGTCAGATATAGGATCAGCATGATATAATATGTGATGTCAGATATAGGATCAGCATAATATAACATCTGATGTCAGATATAGGATCAGCTTAATATATCATGTGATGTCAGATATAGGATCAGCATGATATAACATGTGATGTCAGATATAGGATCAGCATAATATAACATCTGATGTCAGATAGAGGATCAGCATAATATAACATGTGATGTCAGATATAGGATCAGCATGATATAACATCTAATAATTAAATTGAAATGATGTCTTATTGATTGTTGGCATGTAATTATTATATTTAAATGATATATTTTGCTGAATATTTGAAAGAATAATAGACACACACACAGACACACACACACAGAGACACACAGACACACACAGAGACACACAAACACAGACACACACACACACACAATCTGTGTTCAAATGGCTCTACTGTTTGTGATATAATCCACCTGAAGGCCAAGTCCTCTTTAAATGGCATTGCTGTGGCCTGTTTAACCTTTGGTGAATCTCCAATTTCTTCTTGGGTTACACAAATACATTTCTCCCACAATATCATTTCCACCCTCTCTGCTCCAAACCTTCATCCTTCATTCCGTTCTCCGCAAAATTCCGGGTAATCAACTCTACATGACACTTTGCCCCAGCAGCAACATGGTGGTTGTATGTTAACGCTGTTTGAAAGCATTGATTTGCAGATGGTTGTCTGGTAATTACAGCCAAACTGTGCAATGGCTGAAGGCAAAACTAAAAAGATGCCAGCAGGAATTTAGATCGGTTGGTTTAAACCTGTCAAATAACGGATAGCAGATCCAGGATCAGTCGAGTTCAGCTCCAATCAAGGCTCCTGGAGGCGATATACAATGTGGAAACTGCTTTCTGTCAGACTTCCTTCTCTGCTTAGTGGATCGAGCAGAACAGCATATTGTTACAGGGTAATGTCCCTACGGCACATGAAATAAAATGACTCATCTGATTCTACTGCCAATACCTCCTCCAAGAATCCACATCAATATTCAATCAAAGATTAATGTCAGATCTAGAGACTTCCTCTACAGGAAGCATTCTGTTCAAATGAAATAACAAAAGAGCCCATAGCCTCCAGTATGATATTATCTACAGACTTCAGGACATTTAGGAGCTGCTATTGAGAATCTATCAGATAAATGAAAAAAAGCTGACAGTGAGTTTGACTGGTGACAATATCTTTATCTATTAATGTTACATATCAGTTATTTAGCAGACATCCAAATCCAACAGTTATTACGTTCATCAGAAGCTGGGTTAGATACCCCCACATCTCAGTCCAAGTGCCGTTACATCCTTAAACAGAACCACAGTCAGGTTACATCCTTAAACAGAACCACAGTCAGGTTACATCCTTAAACAGAACCACAGTCAGGTTACATCCTTAAACAGAACCACAGTCAGGTTACAGAACCACAGTCAGGTTACAGAACCACAGTCAGGTTACATCCTTAAACAGAACCACAGTCAGGTTACAGAACCACAGTCAGGTTACATCCTTAAACAGAACCACAGTCAGGTTACATCCTTAAACAGAACCACAGTCAGGTTACATCCTTAAACAGAACCACAGTCAGGTTACATCCTTAAACAGAACCACAGTCAGGTTACATTCTTAAACAGAACCACAATCAGGTTACATCCTTAAACAGAACCACAGTCAGGTTACATCCTTAAACAGAACCACAGTCAGGTTACATTCTTAAACAGAACAACAATCAGGTTACATCCTTAAACAGAACCACAGTCAGGTTACATCCTTAAACAGAACCACAGTCAGGTTACATTCTTAAACAGAACCACAATCAGGTTACATCCTTAAACAGAACCACAGTCAGGTTACATCCTTAAACAGAACCACAGTCAGGTTACATTCTTAAACAGAACCACAATCAGGTTACATTCTTAAACAGAACCACAATCAGGTTACATCCTTAAACAGAACCACAGTCAGTACACTTTGTTGGTTCTGAACATGATGTGTCTTTAACCGAGAGTACACTTTGGGAGAATCACAGATGATTAAGACTCATTAAAATGAACCAGAACCCTTTGTAGAACATTTTCTAACACGTGTCCCTGAAGACCAACGTGGCACAACTTCACCTACGTTTCCTAATTGAATTAATGTACGTTAAATAGAACACTGTTATAAGAATAGCAGTAATTATGTGTCACGCACATGACACTACGGTCGCCTGACACAACGGTCGCCTGACACTACGGTGGCCTGACACTACGGTCGCCTGACACTACGGTCGCCTGACACTACGGTCGCCTGACACTACGGTCGCCTGACACTACGGTCGCCTGACACTACGGTCGCCTGACACAACGGTCGCCTGACACTACGGTGGCCTGACACTACGGTCGCCTGACACTACGGTCGCCTGACACTACGGTCGCCTGACACTACGGTCGCCTGACACTACGGTCGCCTGACACTACGGCCGCCTGCCTGACACTACGGTCGCCTGACACTATGGTCGCCTGCCTGACACTACGGTCGCCTGACACTACGGTCGCCTGACACTACGGTCGCCTGACACTACGGTTGCCTGACACTACGGTCGCCTGACACTACGGCCGCCTGCCTGACACTACGGCCGCCTGCCTGACACTACGGTCGCCTGACACTATGGTCGCCTGCCTGACACTACGGTCGCCCGCCTGACACTACGGTCGCCCGCCTGACACTACGGTCGCCCGCCTGACACTACGGTCGCCCGCCTGACACTAAGGTCGCCCGCCTGACACTACGGTCGCCCGCCTGACACTACGGTCGCCCGCCTGACACTACGGTCGCCCGCCTGACACTATGGTCAGTCCTCCTCCAGATTTAGAGATGTGATGTTATTGGTGTCCCAGCGATCTGTGTGGTGGTCAGTCCCGCTCCAGATTCAGAGATGTGATGTTATTGGTGTCCCAGGGATCTGTGTGGTGGTCAGTCCTGCCCCAGATTCAGAGATGTGATGTTATTGGTGTCCCAGCGATCTGTGTGGTGGTCAGTCCTGCCCCAGATTCAGAGATGTGATGTTATTGGTGTCCCAGCGATCTGTGTGGTGGTCAGTCCTGCCCCAGATTCAGAGATGTGATGTTATTGGTGTCCCAGGGATCTGTGTGGTGGTCAGTCCCGCTCCAGATTCAGAGATGTGATGTTATTGGTAAATATGATCTGTTTCCACTAATTCATCTATTTTGTTCCTGTCCTGTCAGGGACAGCTTATCTATTTCATGTTTCCTCTTCTCCTCCACCCTAGCTATATCTTCCTCTCTGTCTTGTATTTTCTACCATTTCTCTCCCCCACTACTCCCCCTTAACAACCCCTGTCCTTTTCTCTCTCCATCTCGCTCTTACAACCGTGTCAGGAAAATGCCCAGACTACAACCCATCAGACAATAAAGCTAAACGTTTTCCACACGATGTACAGACAGGAAGACAACTGACCGGTCGAAATATGACATGGCAACAATAAAAGACCTGTCTAATTGGTGCAGATTAAAGGTTGTCATGACTCCATAACCTGATAGACAACACACACACACGGCTCCATAACCTGTTGGACAACACACACACACGACTCCATAACCTGATAGACAACACACACACACGGCTCCATAACCTGTTGGACAACACACACACACACGACTCCATAACCTGATAGACAACACACACACATTACTCCATAACCTGATAGACAACATACACACACTATACTCCATTACCTAATAGACAACACAAACCACGTAATGCAGTGTCACAGGCATCAGGTGTTCACACACACACACTCGCACACACACACACACTCGCACACACACACACACACACACACCGACCACATAAGCTCCAGCTCCACATCGGTTCACCCACTTCATTCATCACAGCCATTCTCTGTTCCAGGACAAAGGACCATCCCTTTAATTACTGCCTGAGCACAGAACCTGGTATGATGGATCACTAGAACCTGGTATGATGGATCACTAGAACCTGGTATGATGGATCACTAGAACCTGGTATGATGGATCACTAGAACCTTGTATGATGGACCACTAGAACCTGGTATGATGGATCACTAGAACCCGGTATGATGGATCAATAGAACCTGGTATGATGGATCACTAGAACCCGGTATGATGGATCAATAGAACCTGGTATGATGGATCACTAGAACCTGGTATGATAGATCACTATAACCTTGTATGATGGATCACTATAACCTGGTATGATGGATCACTAGAACCTGGTATGATGGATCACTAGAACCTGGTATGATGGATCACTAGAACCTGGTATGATGGATCACTAGAACCTGGTATGATGGATCAATAGAACCTGGTATGATGGATCAATAGAACCTGGTATGATGGATCACTAGAACCTGGTATGATGGACGACTTTGGTTTCAGCATGGATGGAGCCATCAACCACTATCTTCATGTGTTTAAGTGGATGGGACTTCCAACCTTTAAAATTACATGGTTAATATATTCAGAAATTGTACAGAAATGAATAAAAACATAAACATTTAATTCAAACTATTTGACAGATATTGTATGTAACTGCAAGATCTATGTTCATGGAATCCAAAACACCAGACAGTCTGATTAAACTAGACGCTCTGCTCAAACATTCACTTGACAAATGTTAACCTTTAAAACCGTACGTTGTACATGAGGAGTACGGATGAGGAGTACGGATGAGGAGTACGGGTGAGGAGTACGGATGAGGAGTACGGATGAGGAGCACGGATGAGGAGCACGGATGAGGAGCACGGATGAGGAGCACGGATGAGGAGCACGGATGAGGAGCACGGATGAGGAGTACGGATGAGGAGTACGGGTGAGGAGCACGGGTGAGGAGCACGGATGAGGAGCACGGATGAGGAGTACGGATGAGGAGTACGGATGAGGAGTACGGATGAGGAGTACGGATGAGGAGCACGGATGAGGAGTACGGATGATGAGTACGGATGAGGAGTACGGATGAGGAGTACGGATGAGGAGTACGGATGAGGAGTACGGATGAGGAGTACGGGTGAGGAGCACGGGTGAGGAGCACGGATGAGGAGTACGGATGAGGAGCACGGATGAGGAGTACGGATGATGAGTACGGATGAGGAGTACGGATGAGGAGTACGGATGAGGAGTACGGGTGAGGAGTACGGATGAGGAGTACGGATGAGGAGTACGGATGATGAGTACGGATGAGGAGTACGGATGAGGAGTACGGGTGAGGAGCACGGGTGAGGAGCACGGATGAGGAGTACGGATGAGGAGCACGGGTGAGGAGCACGGATGAGGAGCACGGATGAGGAGTACGGATGAGGAGTACGGATGAGGAGTACGGATGAGGAGTACGGATGAGGAGTACGGATGAGGAGCACGGATGAGGAGCACGGATGAGGAGTACGGATGAGGAGTACGGATGAGGAGTACGGATGAGGAGCACGGATGAGGAGCACGGATGAGGAGCACGGATGAGGAGTACGGATGATGAGTACGGATGAGGAGTACGGATGAGGAGTACGGATGAGGAGTACGGATGAGGAGCACGGATGAGGAGCACGGATGAGGAGCACGGATGAGGAGCACGGATGAGGAGCACGGATGAGGAGCACGGATGAGGAGCACGGATGAGGAGCACGGATGAGGAGTACGGATGAGGAGCACAAATGAGGAGTACGGATGAGGAGCACGGATATCAGCTGTTTCAATGTGTTTCCCTTCATCATGTCTCTGGTCCATTCAGATTCCTTCTGTGAGCCTCTTGATCCAGTCCAGTGAGCAGAGAAACCAGGGATTAAAATTAGCAGAGGTTGGCAACAATCAAAGCATTCTGTTTCCTCCCATGACCGTAACTTCCTCCTCCAGTTTGAGTCAATTGGCTAGAGGCTGCATTCCATTAAGGTCAACACTGGGGCTTAACCCATCACAAGATGAAGGAAAGACTGTCAGGGTTTGGGTCACAGTGGTGGAGGAGGTTTGGGGTCACAGTGGTGGAGGAGGTTTGGGGTCACAGAGGTGGAGGAGGTTTGGGGTCACAGTGGTGGAGGAGGTTTGAGGTCTCACAAACCAATGGGCCCAGAACCATAACAGACAGGGGGACTACACTGGTCCAGAACCATAACAGACTGGGGGACTACACTGGTCCAGAACCATAACAGACTTGGGGACTACACTGGTCCAGAACCATAACAGACTGGGGGACTACACTGGTCCAGAACCATAACAGACTGGGGGACTACACTGGTCCAGAACCATAAGAGACTGGGGGACTACACTGGTCCAGAACCATAACAGACTGGGGGACTACACTGGTCCAGAACCATAACAGACGGGGGGACTACACTGGTCCAGAACCATAACAGACTGGGGGACTACACTGGTCCAGAACCATAACAGACTGGGGGACTACACTGGTCCAGAACCATAACAGACGGGGGGACTACACTGGTCCAGAACCATAACAGACTGGGGGACTACACTGGTCCAGAACCATAACAGACTGGGGGACTACACTGGTCCAGAACCATAACAGACTGGGGGACTACACTGGTCCAGAACCATAATAGACTGGGGGACTACACTGGTCCAGAACCATAACAGACTGGGGGAGCAGGTGGGTCCATCCATTAAACCCATCATGGATTATCCTGACATAGATCTGCCACCCAGCAGAGGTCCCTGGTGGGTTAATGTGTGAAGGCTTCAGTTCTAATGAAGAAGTCTAGGAACGGTGTCATCCCCCCCCACACACACAGGATGTGGGTCAAAACGGGTGCTGATACCTTCAGTAGCTGCCTCCCGTTTAAAAGAGCTGGAGCTCTGGGAGCAGGAGCCAACCCAGAGATACAGAGACATCCCCATAAAAAATGGATTCCTCCTCTGGAGAGAGATGACTTAAACTGCCTATTGTGAGAACAAATGTGTGCAGGACTCTGATAACAGCTGTATGAACTAACAGTGAACCAGCAAATGGACCGACACCACAAAATGCCACGTCCACACCAGAGTTAACATCTAGTCAGACTCCTAGTGTCCTGTCAGAAGACCACACAGACACACACACACACACACAGACGCACACACACACACAGACGCACACAGCCAACATTCCTTTGCTCTGTTGTTTAACTAGATGGAGGGGACTTGTGATGTAGATGGTGGAGGCAGATACATCAATGTCATGTGTTTCTCTGACATGTTTGGGAGGACCAAATCACATCCTACTGTAGTGCACTACTTTACATCAGGCTCAAACCTAACACACTACATAAAGGCTGCCCCTTCCTCGTCTGTTCCCAGTACTGATGAACAAGGCCTGCCCAGACCCCAACCCCACATAGTATAAATATTTGCAGTGATGTTTCAGTAACATCTGGAACCCCACGGCCCGGACAAAAGCTTACATTAAAGCTCATCGTGTCCCAAATGGTATCCTACAACCCAGAAGTGCACCCCACTTGTGACCAGACGTCCGTGAGCCCAGGTTCCATTACGGAGGCTGGAACGTGGATAAAACCCAATAAACGGCAGAGCTTTTGTTTGGTCAGCCAGAACAGTGAGATAAAGCGTTTTAAAACTGGGTTAATCCAGGTCCCTATGTGGCCAAACATACCGTTCAAGACTTTGTTGCAGGGGCCCCTCTTCATTGGCCGGCCCCTCTTCATTGGCCGGCCCCTCTTCATTGGCCGGCCCCTCTTCATTGGCCGGCCCCTCTTCATTGGCCGGCCCCTCTTCATTGGCCGGCCCCTCTTCATTGGCCGGCCCCTCTTCATTGGCCGGCCCCTCTTCATTGGCCGGCCCCTCTTCATTGGCCGGCCCCTCTTCATTGGCCGGCCCCTCTTCATTGGCCGGCCTCTCGTCTCTCTTATCCACATGCATCTCTTCAAATGTCAGTGGGATGTATTTCCTCTGGTACAGCCAGCGTATTAGGATCAGATTAATATAAATACGGGTGTTAGCCGCTGCTCCTTTATGACGGGTTGGGTAAGTCCCCTGTTAGAGTATGAATAATGTTTAAACACTAAGAACTAGCAATCCCCCCAACATGAAGTGAACAGAGAGAGGAACAGGTGGAGGAAAAAAGAAAGCAGAAAACACAGCAATATAAACAAGTTAGGCCTTTTACAGGATCAGCATGACACCACAGAACCTGCTGTGTTTGTAGCATGTTGAGACCATTTATAAAACCTTGGTGTAATAACAGCTGATCCTGGTTGGAGTAATAACAGCTGATCCTGGTTGGTGTAATAACAGCTGATCCTGGTTGGTGTAATAACAGCTGATCCTGGTTGGTGTAATAACAGTTGATCCTGGATGGTGTAATAACAGCTGATCCTGCTTGGTGTAATAACAGTTGATCCTGGATGGTGTAATAACAGCTGATCCTGGTTGGTGTAATAACAGTTGATCCTGGATGGTGTAATAACAGCTGATCCTGATTGGTGTAATAACAGTTGATCCTGGATGGTGTAATAACAGCTGATCCTGGTTGGTGTAATAACAGTTGATCCTGGATGGTGTAATAACAGCTGATCCTGATTGGTGTAATAACAGTTGATCCTGGATGGTGTAATAACAGCTGATCCTGGTTGGTGTAATAACAGCTGATCCTGATTGGTGTAATAACAGTTGATCCTGGATGGTGTAATAACAGCTGATCCTGGTTGGTGTAATAACAGCTGATCCTGGATGGTGTAATAACAGCTGATCCTGGATGGTGTAATAACAGCTGATCCTGCTTGGTGTAATAACAGTTGATCCTGGATGGTGTAATAACAGCTGATCCTGGTTGGTGTAACAACAGCTGATCCTGGATGGTGTAATAACAGCTGATCCTGGATGGTGTAATAACAGCTGATCCTGGATGGTGTAATAACAGCTGATCCTGCTTGGTGTAATAACAGTTGATCCTGGATGGTGTAATAACAGCTGATCCTGGTTGGTGTAATAACAGCTGATCCTGGATGGTGTAATAACAGCTGATCCTGGTTGGTGTAACTACAGCTGATCCTGGATGGTGTAATAACAGCTGATCCTGGATGGTGTAATAACAGCTGATCCTGGTTGGTGTAATAACAGCTGATCCTGGTTGGTGTAATAACAGCTGATCCTGCTTGGTGTAATAACAGCTGATCCTGGATGGTGTAATAACAGCTGATCCTGGATGGTGTAATAACAGCTGATCCTGGTTGGTGTAATAACAGCTGATCCTGCTTGGTGTAATAACAACTGATCCTGGTTGGTGTAATAACAGCTGATCCTGGTTGGTGTAATAACAGCTGATCCTGGATGGTGTAATAACAGCTGATCCTGGTTGGTGTAATAACAGCTGATCCTGGTTGGTTTTCTGTCTGAACCAGCTGCAGCACACTTCGTTACTTATTCATTTGTTACTTATTCTTTTTTGGAATCCTCATTATCTTCTGCCGAAGCAGTAGCGAGTCTTCCTTGGGTCCAGAGAAAATGTTAAATGACAAGTAACAACACTCTGACAGTCTGGGGAGACTGAGCTTTTTGGGGGAGGCTGTGCTGTTTGTGGGGGACTGTGCTGTTTGTGGGGGACTGTGCTTTTGGGGGAGGCTGTGCTGTTTTTGGGGAGGCTGTGCTGTTTGTGGGAGACTGTGCTGTTTGTGGGGGACTGTGCTGTTTGTGGGGGACTGTGCTGTTTGTGGGGGACTGTGCTGTTTGAGGGGATTGTGCTGTTTGTGGGAGGCTGTGCTGTTTAGGGAGGCTGTGCTGTTTGTGGGGGATGGTGCTGTTTGTGGGGGACTGTGCTGTTTGTGGGAGACTGTGCTGTTTGTGGGAGACTGTGCTGTTTGTGGGAGACTGTGCTGTTTGTGGGAGACTGTGCTGTTTGTGGGGGACTGTGCTGTTTGTGGGGGACTGTGCTGTTTGTGGGGGACTGTGCTGTTTGTGGGGGACTGTGCTGTTTGTGGGGGACTGTGCTGTTTGTGGGGGACTGTGCTGTTTGTGGGGGACTGTGCTGTTTGTGGGGGACTGTGCTGTTTGTGGGGGACTGTGCTGTTTGTGGGGGACTGTGCTGTTTGTGGGGGACTGTGCTGTTTGTGGGGGACTGTGACCCCCAGAAAGGTGTTTGCTTCATGACTGTCTGAGCTTCCCGTCCTGCACTGACCTTCATCTACATCCTAAATGATGAGCGTGGTAGTGAAGGTTGGACTTGGACTTTCCATAGAGCTCCACTCAAACTAGTGTACTTAGTAGGGACCAGGGTGCCATTTACATCTCAGAAAATAGAGCATTTGGAATTTCAGAACCATAGTCAGAACCAGCATCAGAACCAACATCAGCCGGCTGGATCACTTCCTGGAGAACAAAAGAAAACCTGGAAAAAAACAACTTATTGGGAGTTCGACCTAACTCGGAAAAGTTTGACCTAACTCGATGAACTTTGACCTAACTCGATGAAGTTTGACCTAACTCGGTGAAGTTTGACCTAACTCGGTGAAGTTTGACCTAACTCGGTGAAGTTTGATCTAACTCGGTGAAGTTTGACCTAACTCGGTGAAGTTTGACCTAACTCGGTGAAGTTTGACCTAACTCGGTGAAGTTTGATCTAACTCGGTGAAGTTTGACCTAACTCGGTGAAGTTTGACCTAACTCTGTATAAAATGTAAATGTTGTTATGACTGATGATGTCTACGTCTACGTCTGGTAAAAGGAGAATAATATAATATATAATAATAGGGCTTATAAATCACAGACATTCTTGTAGAGGTTTATACGTTTTCCACAAAGGACTTTTGAGTCTGAAAAACATGCATGTGAGAATTACAAACTGTGCACACATGCAATGCCTTTTTACACTTCACACACCGCAGATTCTCCTGCAGGAAGGTGATCTAATTAAAATGCCACATCTGTGTCACAGCATTGCTGTGAAAACTCAAAATGAATGTCATTGCCTGTAAAAAAACAGATAATTTCTAGAGGGTGTGTGTCCAAACAGCCACGTGTTATCGAGAGAATGGTAGATAAATAAAAAAGCACAGAACCATGTGTCCTATAGTCACAGTACAGCTGTCAGAACCAATATCGGCTGAAGTGTGAAAACCAATAGTTGCACTGGAATAGGTAATAGATATTGGTTTAGCCAGAGAAAGGGGGAGAGAGAAAAGAGAAGAGAGAGGAGAGGGGGAGAGAGTGGAGAGGAGAGAGGAGAGAGGAGGAGAGAGACTTTACACACTGGTTGTATTTCATTAGCAGCACCAGGGCAGATCTCAGCTGCAGCCTGTACAAACCCAATATCCCCAGAACCAGGTTTCAGGGCTCCATAGTAAAGTCTATTACAGCACAGTATATCTGGCAGCAAAAACATGAGACCAAATAGAGAAATGAAAATAGATGGAATTGAATTGCAAAGAGGTGCCTTCCCCCTCCCCCTCCTTCTCTCCCTCTCTCTCCACTCTTCCCCATCCCTACACCCTCCCTCCCTCTCTCTCTCCCCCCTCCTTCTCTCCCTCTCTCTCCACTCTTCCCCATCCCTACACCCTCCCTCCCTCTCCATCCTCCTTCCTTAACTCCTTCATCCCCCCCTATCCTCCCCCTCCCTCTCTCTCTCTCCCCCCTCCTTCTCTCTCTCTCTCTCTCTCCACTCTTCCCCATCCCTACACCCTCCCTCTCCATCCTCCTTCCCTAACTCCTCCATCCCCCCCTATCCTCCCCCTCCCTCTCTCCTCTCCTCACTTCCGGCTCCCCGTCTCCTTGAAACCCGACTGAGGGACGGCACAAGACACATTTAACACTCAAGATCACATCTCAGCTGAGTCCTGATTGGTTCCTGGCCAGTACACTACAACACACAGTTGCCCAGGCAACATAGTGCACGGCATAGGGTAGTAGTAAGTCATTTGGAACGTGGTGACAGGCTGAGATGACAGCATACAGAGGCAGCCGCCTGTCACAGATGATGGACGTGTTGACTAAACAGGATACAGCCAATATCAGAATATTATCATTTATTTTTTAAAGCAATTTAAAAGAACATGCGCAGTAGGTTAGGAGAACTAAAGTATCTAGTTGGGAGAACTCATGAAAAAGTTAAGGAGAACAGAAGTAGCAGGTTAAGAGAATTGGGTGTGCTATGATGTAAACCGTAAATAAAATTTGCATTTGTAAAAAAAAAACGATTGGATCTAAATGACGGTGAATATGCTGGACATGCATGTTCTGGATATGGTTCTGGTAGAACCGGTATTAGACAGAACCCTGTTATTAGGATTCATACAGTGCTTTACTTGGACTGGAGCTCACTGGAGCAGAGTACTAAAGACATCAAATGTTCGGCTGCTATACTGTATATCCTGATATGAAGAATTATTGATAAAGATTTGTCAAGTTCCTGGACCAAAATATAACTGGTTCCCAAAATGAGTGTTAGCACTTTATTCTGGAACATAACATAACAGAAACCTCTCTGCTTACTAAGGGCTCAGTATTCTGGAATATAACATAACAGTACTAATTAAAGGTAAACATACAGACAGCCATGTTCTTCTCATTATTTTGTACACCACATGCTAATACTTAAAACATGACAGAATATTAAAATAGAAGCATGTCACTTAAATGATATGAGTGTCTCTGGTTTCAAAGCCAGACAGACAGACAGATTACACTTCTTTATCTCACAAACATGTTGTTTTATCTGAGTGGCGTTTCATTAAACAAATTCTTTATTTTCTATGAAACGTTCAAAAGCATGTTCCGACTAAATGTCTGCTGATTGTAGCTGCTGTTAAAACTGTTCCGGAGCGAAACTGGGTCGAGTCTAATGAGGACCTCTGAGAGACCATTCTGTTTGATCCCATCCTGTGAACAGAGACATGATCTACAGGCATTGGGTGTTTTCTCTTCCAAAATTCGTCTTGATAACTTTTCTTCAATGAATAGAAACATGAATTACTAATGAGCAAAGAATGTTTGAGTTTTGACATAAACTGTACGTGAAAATGACTTGATTGTTTTTCAGGGACATATTCGCTCTTTATTTTAAAATACAGTTAACCATTGTCTTCAAGGTTAGGATTATTTCCCGCTAAATAGATTTTAGAGGTAAAACATCTAGTCACATATGACAAATGAACGATACATTCATATTGGCTGTTTGTAAATATAAAAATTTAATCAAACAGGTTTTAGATGGACAGCTTCAAATCCATGGTCAAATAAACTCACAGCATGGTCTCATATTTTATATAAAATCTACTGGGTATTAGACGTGTGTGGGGACTGTATTCATTTGTGCTTAATAACGACAGCAGAGTTAAATGAATCCATGCCTTATCAATGCCTCATGAAAATTGACAAATTCAAGTTAGAATAGCCATTTGACAATCATTTGGCAGTCTTATTAAACAGTCTTATGGCTTGGAGGCAGAAGCTGTACAAGAGTCCTGAGAGTTACCATGAGACTAATTCATTCTAAAAATGTTCACGTTTCTCCAGGCCAAACGCTCAGATGTTTATCAAAACACCACCGAGGGGACGTCTTTGTTAACACCTCGTCTATCTTTACTAAAACCTAACAATCATTAACGTGTGTATAGCGATGTGTAGAGAATGGACCCATAGGAAACACATGCTAACGCCGTACTGGAGGCGTCTCGCAGTGAGTAAACGCCTGCTGAAGATTCCACTGTGAGCTTGTCTGCAGTTTAATTAGTGTGAAGATGTGCAGCTGATGTTTGTCAAGTGCGCTAATCAGCACTCCAGTGACGTGCTGAAGTGTGTTCACTGCCTGTGCTGTACATACTCAGAAATAAACCAGGCAGAGGCTTTACAGACTCCATTTCTCCTGTGTGTATATACAGGGTTGTGGTATTTGGACCGGTAGGGTACTCAAACCTCCTCCTGTGATCCGTCCATCTCTGTTAACTCAAATGTCCGTCTATCTGGGCCAAACCCACTGTAAACACTCACTTCATATTCTGACTGTTCCCGTCACACATGGATTAAACGTGATCCAGGCAGCCAGGAAAAACAGACAGGAAAAACATTTAGGTTGCCTGTATTCCTGAGACATTTCCTAAATAGTCCCTAAATAGCTAGGGCAGTTGGAGGTGGTTTTGTTAAAGGTGATTTGGTCATGGGGAGATTGAGGTGATTTGGTCATGGGGAGATTGAGGTGATTTTGTCATGGGGAGATTGAGGTGATTTGGTAATTTAAAGAAGATCCGGAGATTCTTATGCTGTTGAGGGTTGAGTTGTATCTTGTTCGTAAAGTTAGATTAGAATATTAGGAGGAAAGTAACATCTTGTAAAATAAGAAGAGCAAAGAAAAGATGAAAAAACAAATGAGAAAACATTTCCTCTGTTGCATGTATGTCATTAGCATTCATGAAAAGCACTGACGTATTGCTAGTCAGTAACAGCTGAAGTCGCTGACGGACAACAGCTCACAGCTCCATGGTTCCACAGTTCAGTCGGAAAAAAATGTAAATGCCATCAAAACCACCTCAAACACTTATTCTAATTATGAATGTGGTGAAAGACAAGAATAACTGATGCTGCCGAAAATGTGGTGAAAGACAAGAATTACTGATGCTGCCGAAAATGTGGTGAAAGACAAGAATAACTGATGCTGCCGAAAATGTGGTGAAAGACAAGAATAACTGATGCTGCCGAAAATGTGGTGAAAGACAAGAATAACTGATGCTGCCGAAAATGTGGTGAAAGACAAGAATAACTGATGCTGCCGAAAATGTGGTGAAAGACAAGAATAACTGATGCTGCCGAAAATGTGGTGAAAGACAAGAATAACTGATGCTGCCGAAAATGTGGTGAAAGACAAGAATAACTGATGCTGCCGAAAATGTGACATCTTCATGTCCAATTATCGTGAAAAGCTCCGTGACAGGTTGAGACTGAGAAAAACGCGGTCTTTGACGTGGATCGTATTTTCAAAGACAAAAATAATAAAATGGACAGTAATGTCCTAGTGGCTGTTTTTCAGGAGAGACAAGGCATTTACAAGAGAGACAAGACATTTACAGAAGAGACAAGGCATTTACAGGAGAGACAAGGCAACATCCATAAGCAGTTTGCAAAGTTCTTCCAGAAGATGCTTAGAAGGAATGACAATATCTATTGACCAGATATACAATCATATGCTCTGCAAAGGACTTCAGACAACAGAAAAACATAGTTGTGGTACATTATGTACAGCAGGCAGCAGCTAAATAGAACCCACTGAACTTTATGTCCAGGAGGCAGGAAGAGATCACGACTGACCTGGGCTTCACAGATTGTTAAAAGTGGAAAACGGTGTAATATCTTAGAATGGTATAATATTTAATAAGTACATTTTATGAATCTTGAGCCACGTATGTTTACGCCTGCTCTGTTTCCCAGTGAGGTGCAGGGTACCTGGAGATAGAGCTGGGTGGCAAAAAGCTGGGTGGTAAACTGAGTATCACCTGTCACATAGGATGAGGATCAGGCTGGCTGGTGGAGTGAAATAAGTCCAGTTATTTCTATATAACCGTGTAAAAGCAAGTTTTGCCCAATAATTCCCTTCGCATATTATGTTTGCTTTAATGTTAATATTACGCATATTCCTCTTCAGTAAGACCAGAGTAATCTAACTGACATAATAAGAAAAGGAGGCCTTCATTATTACAGCACATCCAAATAATGCCTTCTATCCTCACTGCATTCATTATTACAGCACATCCAGATAATGCCTTCTATCCTCACTGCATTCATTATTACAGCACATCCAGATAATGCCTTCTATCCTCACTGCATTCATTATTACAGCACATGCAGATAATGCCTTCTATCCTCACTGCATTCATTATTACAGCACATCCAGATAATGCCTTCTATCCTCACTGCATTCATTATTACAACACATCCAGATAATGCCTTCTATCCTCACTGCATTCATTATTACAGCACATCCAGATAATGCCTTCTATCCCCACTGCATTCATTATTACAGCACATCCAGATAATGCCTTCTATCCCCACTGCATTCATTATTACAGCACATCCAGATAATGCCTTCTATCCTCACTGCATTCATCATTACAGCACATCCAAATAATGCCTTCTATCCTCACTGTATTCATTATTACAGCACATCCAGATAATGCCTTCTATCCTCACTGCATTCATTATTACAGCACATCCAGATAATGCCTTCTATCTCCACTGCATTCATTATTACAGCACATCCAGATAATGCCTTCTATCCTCACTGCATTCATTATTACAGCACATCCAGATAATGCCTTCTATCTCCACTGCATTCATTATTATAGCACATCCAGATAATGCCTTCTATCCTCACTGCATTCATTATTACAGCACATCCAGATAATGCCTTCTATCTCCACTGCATTCATTATTACAGCACATCCAGATAATGCCTTCTATCCCCACTGCATTCATTATTACAGCACATCCAGATAATGCCTTCTATCTCCACTGCATTCATTATTACAGCACATCGAGATAATGCATTCTATCTCCACTGCATTCATTATTACAGCACATCCAGATAATGCCTTCTATCTCCACTGCATTCATTATTACAGCACATCCAGATAATGCCTTCTATCCTCACTGCATTCATTATTACAGCACATCCAGATAATGCCTTCTATCCTCACTGCATTCATTATTACATCACATCCAGATAATGCCTTCTATCCTCACTGCATTCATTATTACATCACATCCAGATAATGCCTTCTATCCTCACTGCATTCATTATTACAGCTCATGCAGATAATGCCTTCTATCCCCACCCTAATTTCTGCCTAGTGGATAACGTTACGTTTTAAATCAAGTCTAATTGAAACGTATATTAGACGAGACAAGATGAAGCTGATAATAGAGTAATGACTGAGGAGATTGTCATTTGATGAGAGAACTGTTAACGGTCTGAGGCAATTGCACATTAACCGGTACTTACTAAAGTAGTAAATGTTAACATTAACCAGTACTAACTACAGTACTAAATGTTTCCATTAACCAGTACTAACTAAAGTAGTAAATGTTTCCATTAACCAGTACTAACTAAAGTACTAAATGTTTCCATTAACCGGTACTAACTAAAGTAGTAAATGTTTCCATTAACC
The DNA here is from genome assembly GCA_029465975.1 of Dallia pectoralis. Lineage (NCBI taxonomy): Eukaryota > Metazoa > Chordata > Actinopteri > Esociformes > Umbridae > Dallia > Dallia pectoralis. Next base: position 1,573,524 of record CM055739.1, on the reverse strand, counting down.
AGTACTAACTAAAGTACTAAATGTTTCCATTAACCGGTACTAACTAAAGTACTAAATGTTTCCATTAACTGGTACTAACTAAAGTACTAAATGTTTCCATTAACCAGTACTAACTAAAGTACTAAATGTTTCCATTAACCAGTACTAACTAAAGTACTAAATGTATCCATTAACCGGTACTAACTAAAGTACTAAATGTTTCCATTAACCAGAACTAACTAAAGTACTAAATGTTTCCATTAACCAGTACTAACTAAAGTACTAAATGTATCCATTAACCGGTACTAACTAAAGTAGTAAATGTTTCCATTAACCAGTACTAACTAAAGTACTAAATGTTTCCATTAACCGGTACTAACTAAAGTAGTAAAGGTTTCCATTAACCAGTACTAACTAAAATACTAAATGTTTCCATGATTTCCATTATCTAGTACTAACTAAAGTACTAAAGGTTTCCAATGAACTCTGTAAGGTTTTTCTAATACCTATGATGATTAAGCTCAGAGGTTCTACTGTATTTTAATCACTTTTATTTATGCAGTAGTTCAATGTAACATCTGGCATTCAGTTATGGCTTCTGACACAATACTGTACATTACTGTGTTCTTCTAAAGTCACATGTGTCTTCATATAAATACTTTAAGACCTGCCTTAAACATATAGATGATCCGAGGGAGCAGATTAAGGGCTTGTTAGCAGGAAGCCTGGAGATGCTAAATGTGTTGGTGTTAATGAACTGTGATTAACTGAGAGACCTTCTGTCAATAACATATGAATCACAGCATGGTAAAATGTGGACGCTCCTAATAAGGGGCTCCATTCCCTCTTACACTTGGCCCCTTAGGCTCATATGGATCAAACGACTCATAGAAGCAAGGCTCCAGCTCAACCAGGACTTTAGCTCATCTGGCAGCCACACAGGCTTATCACCGCGGTTACAGGGGAGGGGGCGTGGCTCACCAGCTACATTCCTGGACACAGGAAATGGTAAGTGGTAGAGAGACAGAGTTGGAGGCTCTTCTTGGAGTCTTTAAGATTCAGACGGTCACCATGAACCATGTTATATTTCACTGCACATGCCCTTGACACAGTTGTTCCCATGGTTACAGCCCAGTGAAAGGATCAAAAAGATAAGTTGTATCATCAGGGAGTTTTATCAGAAAAGTCTCCAGTCAAGTATCTGTGTGAAGCCATACAGGCAGAGAATCCAAAAGGGGAAAGACAGGGTGATGATAGAGAAAGAAAGACATGAAAATATAAAAGCGTGAAGAAAGAGAATAATGTCCATTAACTTGAACCAATGATCTCTCTATGTGAGGCCTACAACACTACTATATAATCCAGGTGATAAATACAACCCCAGCCACCACCCCAACCTGCCCTCTACTGACACAGTACTGACATCTGCTGCTCCTAGACAATCTGTCCATCCACATACCATCCATCCACCAGACCATTCACTCACCAGGTAGGTAGGTGACACATGAATGCCCACATGAATGCCCGGACCCAGGGCATCCCAGCAGATTACTGCCCAGAGAAACACACTCCCTCCAATGGCTTGTTATCTTCCCACAATGCATACTTACTACTACCCTTACTACAGCTGACCAGGAGTACCCAACAAGTGCATACTTCCCTTACTACAGCTGACCAGGTATACCCAACAAGTGCATACTTCCCTTACTACAGCTGACCAGGAGTACCCAACAAGTGCATACTTCCCTTACTACAGCTGACCAGGAGTACCCAACAAGTGCATACTTCCCTTACTACAGCTGACCAGGTATACCCAACAAGTGCATACTTCCCTTACTACAGCTGACCAGGTATACCCAACAAGTGCATACTTCCCTTACTACAGCTGACCAGGAGTACCCAACAAGTGCATACTTCCCTTACTACAGCTGACCAGGAGTACCCAACAAGTGCATACTTCCCTTACTACAGCTGACCAGGAGTACCCAACAAGTGCATACTTCCCTTACTACAGCTGACCAGGTATACCCAACAAGTGCATACTTCCCTTACTACAGCTGACCAGGTATACCCAACAAGTGCATACTTCCCTTACTACAGCTGACCAGGAGTACCCAACAAGTGCATACTTCCCTTACTACAGCTGACCAGGTATACCCAACAAGTGCATACTTCCCTTACTACAGCTGACCAGGTATACCCAACAAGTGCATACTTCCCTTACTACAGCTGACCAGGAGTACCCAACAAGTGCATACTTCCCTTACTACAGCTGACCAGGAGTACTCAACAAGTGCATACTTCCCTTACTACTGCTGACCAGGAGTACCCAACAAGTGCATACTTCCCTTACTACAGCTGACCAGGTATACCCAACAAGTGCATACTTACTAGGGCTGAACGATATTCAGTTTTAACATTGACATCGCGATGTGCGCATGCGCGATAGTCACATCGTCGGAACATGCGATGTGAAGAAGGGTAGCACCCATAAACGTATTAAGAGAACGGTAGCACCATGAATGTATTAAAAGAAATGAATACAGTGTTCTGCGTGAAGCCCCGTACATTCCAATGCGAGTGCTCAAAAAGCCAACATGGAGCTTGGATCTTCCGTGTTGACTGGCCCATGACGTCATGATCGACACGCGCACTAGCAATAATTTGTTTGTGTTGTCGTAGCAACCGATAGCAACATGCGCGTTCCGGAGCTTCTCTCTCGTGTCTCTTAAATCCACGATCACGTTGCGAACTCATGAACTCACCGTTTAAAATATTCACTAACGTTAAACGTTATGTTTTCGTTGTTCCTGATCATTTACATGCTTAGCTAAATAAACAATGGATGTATTTAGACAACCAAGGAGTCGGGAGATGTAATTATTATGTATAATAATAATTATTTTATACATAAACGGCTGCAAAAATGAGGACGGTGACCAAAAACAGGTACTTTGCCTGGAGTGTTATAAAGTTGTGGCCTCAAAACAAGGAAACACCACCAATTTGTCTGATCACTTAAAACGGCACCACAACGTAACAATAACGTTTTATATCGCTAAAGATATGTTGCCATTAAACACTGTCACCAAAGAGGGATTTAAGAAAATGATCCGAACGCTTGACACGCGGTATGTTATACCATCCCGCACATATTAGAGCTGTATGGAAAATGCAGATCTAAGATTGAAGCAGAGCGGTCACACGTGGAATACTATGCAGCTACAACAGACTTATGGTCCAGCAGGACAACAGAGCCCTACATGAGTCTGACGGTACGGTCTGATGGAATGGTAATTATTGACTTTAGCCTGGATTGATGGCTTGCAATATCGCAATATATATCGTTGGGGAAAAAAATAAAAAATATCGCAATGTAATTTTTTTCCAATATCGTGCAGCCCTAATCCTTACTACTGCTGACCAGGAGTACCCAACAAGTGCATACTTTCCCTTACTACAGCTGACCAGGAGTACCCAACAAGTGCATACTTCCCTTACTACAGCTGACCAGGTATACCCAACAAGTGCATACTTCCCTTACTACAGCTGACCAGGTATACCCAACAAGTGCATACTTCCCTTACTACAGCTGACTAGGAGTACCCAACAAGTGCATACTTCCCTTACTACTGCTGACCAGGTATACCCAACAAGTGCATACTTCCCTTACTACAGCTGACCAGGAGTACCCAACAAGTGCATACTTCCCTTACTACAGCTGACCAGGAGTACCCAACAAGTGCATACTTCCCTTACTACAGCTGACCAGGTATACCCAACAAGTGCATACTTCCCTTACTACAGCTGACCAGGAGTACCCAACAAGTGCATACTTCCCTTACTACAGCTGACCAGGAGTACCCAACAAGTGCATACTTCCCTTACTACAGCTGACCAGGAGTACCCAACAAGTGCATACTTCCCTTACTACAGCTGACCAGGTATACCCAACAAGTGCATACTTCCCTTACTACAGCTGACCAGGAGTACCCAACAAGTGCATACTTCCCTTACTACAGCTGACCAGGAGTACCCAACAAGTGCATACTTCCCTTACTACAGCTGACCAGGTATACCCAACAAGTGCATACTTCCCTTACTACAGCTGACCAGGTATACCCAACAAGTGCATACTTCCCTTACTACAGCTGACCAGGAGAGTACCCAACAAGTGCATACTTCCCTTACTACAGCTGACCAGGAGTACTCAACAAGTGCATACTTCCCTTACTACAGCTGACCAGGAGTACCCAACCATACTTCCCTTAACAAGTGCATACTTCCCTTACTACAGCTGACCAGCTGAGTACTCAACAAGTGCATACTTGCATACCCTTACTACAGCTGACCAGGAGTACTCAACAAGTGCATACTTCAAGTGCCTTACAGCTGACCAGCTGACCAGCTGAGTACCCAACAAGTGCATACTGACCAGGAGTACCCAACAAGTGCATACTTCCCTTACTACAGCTGACCAGGAGTACCCAACAAGTGCATACTTCCCTTACTACAGCTGACCAGGTATACCCAACAAGTGCATACTTCCCTTACTACAGCTGACCAGGAGTACCCAACAAGTGCATACTTCCCTTACTACTGCTGACCCGGAGTACCCAACAAGTGCATACTTCCAGGACGCAAAAGTATTGTACAGGAACACTACTCAACCACAAAGAAAACTAAATAAAAGACGTGACTTCACAAATGTCTACAGTCAAACATGACTTATGGGCCATCGGCGCTGCTTCGTCCTCCTCTTCTTCGCCCGGTAAAACTGGGACACAACTGATGAATCTGTCCGATTCTAAGCGGGAGATAATTATGGACAGCCCCGGTGTGGGGCCTCAAAGGAACACTATTTCCTATATTTATTATTGTTAAAGCAGAACTCGTCTCAGAGAGATTTAACTAGGAGGGAAACCATCGTAGCTGATCCCAGATGGTATTTATAATCCAACAGCAGTAATTACAATTCCCCAACATCCTCACTCATGTTCTACCACTCTGTCTCAACGACCAACTAGCAGCTAATCCATTACAGGAGATACTTTTACCGTTCTCTCATTTACAATCTCCTGTTTTACCATTCAGCCCATTCACTGTAGTACACTAGAATATAGTCAATATGACGACCCATTCACTGTAGTACACTAGAATATAGTCAATATGATGACCCATTCACTGTAGTACACTAGAATATAGTCAATATGACGACCCATTCACTGTAGTACACTAGAATATAGCCAATATGATGACCCATTCACTGTAGTACACTAGAATATAGCCAATATGATGACCCATTCACTGTAGTACACCAGAATATAGTCAATATGACGACCCATTCACTGTAGTACACTAGAATATAGCCAATATGACTACCCATTCACTGTAGTACACTAGTATATAGCCAATATGACGACCCATTCACTGTAGTACACTAGAATATAGCCAATATGATGACCCATTCACTGTAGTACACTAGAATATAGTCAATATGACGACCCATTCACTGCAGTACACTAGAATATAGCCAATATGACGACCCATTCACTGTAGTACACTAGAATATAGTCAATATGACGACCCATTCACTGTAGTACACTAGAATATAGTCAATATGACGACCCATTCACTGTAGTACACTAGAATATAGTCAATATGACGACCCATTCACTGTAGTACACTAGAATATAGTCAATATGATGACCCATTCACTGTAGTACACTAGAATATAGCCAATATGATGACCCATTCACTGTAGTACACTAGAATATAGTCAATATGATGACCCATTCACTGTAGTACACTAGAATATAGCCAATATGATGACCCATTCACTGTAGTACACTAGAATATAGTCAATATGATGACCCATTCACTGTAGTACACTAGAATATAGTCAATATGATGACCCATTCACTGTAGTACACTAGAATATAGCCAATATGATGACCCATTCACTGTAGTACACTAGAATATAGTCAATATGACGACCCATTCACTGTAGTACACTAGAATATAGTCAATATGACGACCCATTCACTGTAGTACACTAGAATATAGTCAATATGACAATATGATGACCCATTCACTGTAGTACACTAGAATATAGTCAATATGATGACCCATTCACTGTAGTACACTAGAATATAGTCAATATGATGACCCATTCACTGTAGTACACTAGAATATAGTCAATATGATGACCCATTCACTGTAGTACACTAGAATATAGCCAATATGATGACCCATTCACTGTAGTACACTAGAATATAGTCAATATGATGACCCATTCACTGTAGTACACTAGAATATAGTCAATATGACGACCCATTCACTGTAGTACACTAGAATATAGTCAATATGACGACCCATTCACTGTAGTACACCAGAATATAGTCAATATGACGACCCATTCACTGTAGTACACTAGAATATAGTCAATATGACGACCCATTCACTGTAGTACACTAGAATATAGTCAATATGACGACCCATTCACTGTAGTACACTAGAATATAGTCAATATGATGACCCATTCACTGTAGTACACTAGAATATAGTCAATATGACGACCCATTCACTGTAGTACACTAGAATATAGTCAATATGACGACCCATTCACTGTAGTACACTAGAATATAGTCAATGACAGCCCCACAGATCCCAGTTGTTGTGTCCTTCATAAATCAATCATTGTTAATACGGCTGAAATAAAATGCATAGAGTAATGAACGATCTATCATGTTAGTGACATTGTTAATAAAGGGTCAAAAAATTTCAAACTGACAGTTGGAGATGAATGGAGAGTAAAAGAGTACAGTCATCTCATGGCAGCTCTAACACAACACACAACGCAAGAGGAAATTAATGTATTCCTCTGTCTGCCACCAAAATAACATCCAGCATAGTGCAGCAGAACGGTTCATATAAATCATAACATGATACAGATTTATCAGGTTTGACAGCTACGCCATTTAACATTTCAGTCAGGAACATCAAAGATCTGTTGCCAACTATGTTCATTTCTGTCTATGAGCTGATATACAAAACAACAATTGACACATAACAATTTCACCTCACAAGCCTTGTGTTGTGATATCAGATATGCTATGTACCAGTCACCTGGCCCATGTCAAAGTCGTTATATGAATAGCACTGGTTCCCAGCATTTTTTGATTAGATTCACTTTATTGTTATTGGACAGTACAAGTACAGTACAAACTAGATGCAATTGGCCTCCAACCAGAAGTGCAAAAGATCAGTGCCAAAAATAAATGCAGGGCAGTGTGTCAATATTAGAGTCAAATGAGATGAGAGTACAGTGTAAGGATGTGTAATTGACATGTATAAGGAAACGTGCAGGTGTTCACTTCAACAATGTAGCAAATTGCAAATGTGCAGAGGGCAACACCAGTGGAGAACATCTGTACAAGTGGTAAACAGATAGTACAAACAATAAGCATTGTGCAAAAGGCAAATAATAATAAATATCCAAGCAGTGTGCAGGGCCAGAGGTAGCTAGAGGAGTACCACAGGATGTATTGTGTAAATATAATAAATAGGCTAGTAGTGGTAGAGGTAGCTAGAGGAGTACCACAGGATGTATTGTGTAAATATAATAAATAGGCTAGTAGTGGTAGAGGTAGCTAGAGGAGTACAAACAGAATGTGGTGTGCAAATGGAGTACAAAAGCATTAACAAATGATAACAGTCTCCACTGTGATATGTGCATTAACATAACAGTATCCACTGTGATGGCAAACAATATGATAACAGTCTCCACAGGTGTAATTTTAACAATATGATAACAGTCTCCACTGTGATATGTTCATCTGCGTAATATCAACCATGCATTAACAATATGGTATCCACTGTGATATCTTCATCTGCGTAATATCAACCATAAAGCATTAACAATATGATAACAGTATCCACTGTGATATGTAATATCAACCATAAATCTGTATCCACTGTGATATGGTCATCTGCGTAATATCAACCATAAAGCATTAACAATATGATAACAGTATCCACTGTGATATGTTCATCTGCGTAATATCAACCATAAAGCATTAACAATATGATAACAGTCTCCACTGTGATATGGTCATCTGTGTAATATCAACCATAAAGCGTTAACAATATGATAACAGTCTCCACTGTGATATGGTCATCTGTGTAATATCAACCATAAAGCATTAACAATATGATAACAGTATCCACTGTGATATGGTCATCTGATAACAGTATCCACTGTGATATGTTCATCTGTAATATCAACCATAAAGCATTAACAATATGATAACAGTCTCCACTGTGATATGGTCATCTGCGTAATATCAACCATAAAGCATTAACAATATGATAACAGTCTCCACTGTGATATGTTCATCTGTGTAATATCAACCATAAAGCATTAACAATATGATAACAGTCTCCACTGTGATATGTTCATCTGTGTAATATCAACCATAAAGCATTAACAATATGATAACAGTATCCACTGTGATATGGTCATCTGTGTAATATCAACCATAAAGCATTAACAATATGATAACAGATATCCACTGTGATATGTTCATCTGTGTAATATCAACCATAAAGCGTTAACAATATGATAACAGTATCCACTGTGAATATCATCTGTAATATCAACCATGTTAACAATAATATCATGGTCATCCGTAATATATAAAGCATTAACAATATGATAACAGTATCCACTGTGATATGGGCAGCGTTAACAGATTCCCCTGTTGTAATATGAAATATAAGCTGCATTAACAGTGCTCACTGTGATATGAGACAATATAAAACCAGCCTGTCTTGATAACAGTATCCACTGTGATATGGGCAAACTGTTGTGAAATATAAGCTGCTTTTATGTAAACCAGCCTGGACACAAAGGTGGTCCTGATTGTGTGACTGGTTTCCTCCACCAGGTTCTCAAACTCCAGCTTGCTCTGCTGGCCCAGCTTGTCCTCCATGTCTGACGTACAGCAGGTGTAACCCTGAGGACATACCCGCAGATGCTCACCTGGGGACAGAAAGACAGAGAGTTCATACCTGCTGAGATAAAAAGATAATAAGAGTGACAGACTGGTTCTCGAGACAGACTGGTTCTCTGGGACAGAAGCATGTGTAGCAGCAGGGGTTGAAGCAGAACTTACTGCCACAGAGTCATGGCAAGTCATCAAAAGGCAGAGAGATCGTCTGAACACTCTTCGTGTGCCAGGAGACTCACTGGACAGAGAATCACAGAGAGACAGTCTGGAACTGACTGGTGGTTGAAGCCCATTGAGCTCAGCAGGGAAAGAGGAGACAACATAAAACCAACTACATAATTACTTTTTCTGTTATCAATAATGGAAAAGTACATCACTACGAGGTAAGCTAACGTGGCTACGAGGTAAGCTAACGTGGCTACGAGGTAAGCTAACGTGGCTACGAGGTAAGCTAACGTGGCTACGAGGTAAGCTAACGTGGCTACGAGTTAAGCTTACGTGGCTACGAGGTAAGCTAACGTGGCTACGAGGTAAGCTAATGTGGCTACAAGGTAAGCTAATGTAGCTGCCTAATCATTGTTATTCAGAGACCGGCTCATCTGCCTGGTAGGTTGGTTTGACTAGCATTGCATTCTGCCTGGTAGGTTGGTTTGACTAGCATTACAATCTGCCTGGTAGGTTGGTTTGACTAGCATTACATTCTGCCTGGTAGGTTGGTTTGACTAGCATTACATTCTGCCTGGTAGGTTGGTTTGACTAGCATTACATTCTGCCTAGTAGGTTGGTTTGACTAGCATTACATTCTGCCTGGTAGGTTGGTTTGACTAGCATTACATTATGCCTGGTAGGTTGGTTTGACTAGCATTACATTCTGCCTGGTAGGTTGGTTTGACTAGCATTACATTCTGCCTGGTAGGTTGGTTTGACTAGCATTACATTCTGCCTAGTAGGTCGGTTTGACTAGCATTACATTCTGCCTGGTAGGTTGGTTTGACTAGCATTACATTCTGCCTGGTAGGTTGGTTTGACTAGCATTACATTATGCCTGGTAGGTTGGTTTGACTAGCATTACATTATGCCTGGTAGGTTGGTTTGACTAGCATTACATTCTGCCTAGTAGGTCGGTTTGACTAGCATTACATTCTGCCTAGTAGGTCGGTTTGACTAGCATTACATTCTGCCTAGTAGGTCGGTTTGACTAGCATTACATTCTGCCTAGTAGGTCGGTTTGACTAGCATTACATTCTGCCTGGTGGGTTGGTTTGACTAGCATTACATTCTGCAGGAAATTCATAACTTGCACCAGATCTATGTAGCAGAGCAAAAACACAGCCTGGAAGAAAAAGCGATGAGCAAAGCCGCACACATGACACCCACAGAGACCAAGTCATGGTGTAATTTTACTGACTCTGATCAACATTTCAGGTTTGCCTTTCATTTGCTTAGTCACATTTTCAGAATATGACTTTGTGTGACGATGGCTTGATGTAATGAACAGACTAGCCAGTCTCAGCGGAGCAGATGGTCCAGTCCCCAAAGCCACTGCAGAGAAATTAACATTGTTTCAGATGTCAGGATGTGCATCCCACCTGGCGGAGAACTTGTTTTCTGGAATAGTGGTGGAGGTGGTGGGAGGAGAGGTCATGACAAGTTGACACATAGTTGACTGAGATCTAGTATGGTTGTGCTCAACACATGGTTTAAAACAGACCAGTGAAGCAGCCGCTAACCGCTAGCACAACCCCTCATACACACGACCCCTCATACACACGTAACCCCTCATACACACGTAACCCCTCATACACACGTAACCCCTCATACACACGTAACCCCTCATACACACACAACCCCTCATACACACAACCCCTCATACACACACAACCCCTCATACACACACAACCCCTCATACACACACAACCCCTCATACACACACAACCCCTCATACACACAACCCCCATACACACAACCCCTCATACACACAACCCCTCATACACACAACCCCTCATACACACAACCCCTCATACACACAACCCCTCATACACACAACCCCTCATACACACAACCCCTGACACAACCCCCACATCTCAGACCGTTCTGAGTCCCGTCAGCAGCTGCTAGACTGAAATCTGCTCCGTTCCAGATGTTGATATTAGCATTAGATCTGATCTGGAGACGTCTGTAATCACAAAGGGCACCTTTATAGAAGAACAGACATCTTCTGCTGCTGGGATTTCACACTGAATCCTTCTGGCAATGAAGGTCGTGTTTTTTAATCAGAGTGAAGCGAGGGATGAGAAATATAATTTATATTACAGAGACAATCACACATTAGCTGTTTGGCCCTTTTTCTAAGTGGGTTCCAAACTGCACCATATCACATTTACTTTGGACTCCTATCAACCAGGCCACATTGAGCTCCCAGTAGTGAACAGGGCTGCATTTAGGAGGCATGTTCTTTGAGGCCCAGATGCTGCTGATGGTTCTAGATCATTATCTCTGAGATGTTAACACCAGCCCTGATTGTAATTAGCTGGATCTGCTGACTACTGACTCAATGTGGAATGTAGACTGTCAGGTCTAATGCTCAATGCTGAATGTAGACTGTCAGGTCTGGTGCTCAATGTGGAATGTAGACTGTCAGGTCTGGTGCTCAATGTTGAATGTAGACTGTCAGGTCTCACATTCAGAGGATAAGGAACAGGGAATAAGACAGGGAATAGGCGACAGGAAATAGGGAATAGGGGACAGGAAACAGGGAACAGGGAGGTCTTTGGAACATGGCTACAGGATCAGCCAGCTGGGTTCTGATGCTTATAATACAATATTTACAGAACTTTGTGCAAAGTATCAATAACTAGGGATAAAGACAGAGAGTGAGACAGAGAGAGAGACAGAGAGAAAGAGTGAGAGAGAGAGAGAGAGAGAGACAGAGAGACAGGGATGAAGACAGAGAGAGAGAGTGAGATAGAGAGAGATGGAGAGAAAGAGTGAGAGAGACAGGGATGAAGACAGAGAGAAAAACAAAAAGAGAGAGACAGAGAGAAAGACAAAAAGAGAGAGTGAGACAGGGATAAAGACAGAGAGACAGAAAAGAGTAGAGAAAAAGAAGGGGAGGAACAGAGGGGAGAGAAAGAAAAGACAGAAAATGCGGATCGACAGAAGTGGAGAAATAGGATATGAGCATTTTCTTAAGAACATTCGACACATCTGAGTACAACTTACATTTAACTGAGTGATTGACTAATTACTTCAAACTGTTACAGTTAAACAGAATCTAGTAGCATTGCTGTGTAAAACTTCAACACAAAGACAATTATAGCCATTAATTACATCCAGAATGAATTCAGCGTGTCGTTTGTCAGATGTAGTTTATAAGGTTTCCATCACAGCTGAAAGTGCGTCTGTTATGGCCATTTAAAGCCGGAGGCATCAGTTGTAATGGTGTAATTATAGAATAACAGGATCACTCTCTTGGTCTGCACAGTAGGACAACATATCAATTAACATGTCCTCAACAACCACATGATTTGTCTGACAGCTCTGCCATCACCGTTCAGTCACACAAATACACACAGTACAGTACACATATTTGCTTCAATGCATCAGGATTTACTGGAATTATTTGGATTTTCGTTAGCCATTGATTATCTAAATGACAATCACCCATATTAGCAATTTAAAAGTTTACATTTTTCTAGCATATAATATTTATCATATAAATTATCGCAGGTTTAAGTCCCCGTCCTAATAAGGCATGGTTTAGGTCTCCCTCATAACGCCCGATTAAGGTCTCTGTCCTCATAAAGCCCGATTTAGGTCCCTGTCCTCATAAAGCCTGATTTAGGTCCCTGTCCTCATAACGCCCGATTAAGGTCTCTGTCCTCATAAAGCCCGATTAAGGTCCCTGTCCTCATAAAGCCAGATTTAGGTCCCTGTCCTCATAAAGCCCGATTTAGGTCCCTGTCCTCAAAAAGCCCAATTTAGGTCCCTGTCCTCATAAAGCCCGATTTAGGTCCCTGTCCTCATAAAGCCAGATTTAGGTCCCTGTCCTCATAAAGCCCGATTTAGGTCCCTGTCCTCAAAAAGCCCAATTTAGGTCCCTGTCCTCATAAAGCCCGATTTAGGTCCCTGTCCTCATAAAGCCCGATTTAGGTCCCTGTCCTCATAAAGCCCGATTTAGGTCCCTGTCCTCATAAAGCCCGATTTAGGTCCCTGTCCTCATAAAGCCCGATTTAGGTCCCTGTCCTCAAAAAGCCCAATTTAGGTCCCTGTCCTCATAAAGCCCGATTTAGGTCCCTGTCCTCATAAAGCCAGATTTAGGTCCCTGTCCTCATAAAGCCCGATTTAGGTCCCTGTCCTCAAAAAGCCCAATTTAGGTCCCTGTCCTCATAAAGCCCGATTTAGGTCCCTGTCCTCATAAAGCCCGATTTAGGTCCCTGTCCTCATAAAGCCCGATTTAGGTCCCTGTCCTCATAAAGCCCGATTTAGGTCCCTGTCCTCATAAAGCCTGATTTAGGTCCCTGTCCTCATAAAGCCAGATTTAGGTCCCTGTCCTCATAAAGCCAGATTTAGGTCCCTGTCCTCATAAAGCCCATGCTGAATCATTGAGACAGAAAGCAGACTTGACATTGGAGACTCTAAGAACAAGACATTTCAAATAGGGAATTTAACCATTTAAATGCACCCCACAGTGAAGGACAAAAACAATACAATTCATATTTTGCATCCTGACCAGTTGTGCTGCATCTATCCACTTAAGATTGATATCCTGCCTGTCTCCCCGTCTCCCTGTCTGCCTGCCTGCCTGTCTCCCCGTCTCCCTGTCTGCCTGCCTGCCTGTCTCCCCGTCTCCCTGTCTGCCTGCCTGCCTGTCTCCCCGTCTCCCTGTCTGCCTGCCTGCCTGTCTCCCCGTCTCCCTGTCTGCCTGCCTGCCTGTCTCCCCGTCTCCCTGTCTGCCTGCCTGCCTGTCTCCCCGTCTCCCTGTCTGCCTGCCTGCCTGTCTCCCCGTCTCCCTGTCTGCCTGCCTGCCTGTCTCCCCGTCTCCCTGTCTGCCTGCCTGCCTGTCTCCCCGTCTCCCTGTCTGCCTGCCTGCCTGTCTCCGTCAGGAGTTTAGAGATAAATTATCTCTCTAAACGAACAAGCCTTCTAATTAAATTGATTAGATTTCTCTGTATGGCTTTCAGGCACGTTCTGCTGTGAACACAGGAAGAGGCGCAAAACAAAAGACAGAAACCATGATGACAAGGGAAAACAGACTTTGCCGTCCTGCCTGCCTGCCTGTCTGCTGAAATCCAATGCATCGAGCTACAGTACTAATCAAGTGTGGATAATGAGGGAGTGATTGTATGGTAAAACAAAAGAGCCCCTCAAACCCGGACTGGTATTAAATTGAACAGAGAATAACATCACACAATCAAAACGGAGAAATTAGTAGTTATTGTCACCAGCTGAGAGGCGGAACCATGGAGAACATGAAGAGGGCAGAACATCTGGGGAACATAATAGACCTTTAGACCAGGAGGTTTTACTGAGCACGGTCTGAGGAACATGGTGGTTTAAGTATCTTGAATAACCCTGTGAAGCCCCAAATAAAGGACACATGAAGAACCAGGTCAAGGACCCATGAAGAACCAGGTCAAGGACCCATGAAGCACCAGGTCAAGGACCCATGAAGAACCAGGTCAAGGACCCTTTAAGAACCAGGTAAAGGACCAATGAAGCACCAGGTAAAGGACCAATGAAGCACCAGGAAAAGGACCAATGAAGCACCAGGTCAAGGACCCATGAAGCACCAGGTAAAGGACCCATGAAGCACCAGGAAAAGGACCCGTGAAGCACCAGGTCAGGGACCCGTGAAGCACCAGGTCAAGGACCCGTGAAGCACCAGGTCAAGGACCCGTGAAGCACCAGGTCAAGGACCCGTGAAGCACCAGGTCAAGGACCCATGAAGCACCAGGTAAAGGACCCATGAAGCACCAGGAAAAGGACCCGTGAAGCACCAGGAAAAGGACCCGTGAAGCACCAGGTCAAGGACCCGTGAAGCACCAGGTCAAGGACCCATGAAGCACCAGGTAAAGGACCCATGAAGCACCAGGAAAAGGACCCGTGAAGCACCAGGAAAAGGATCCGTGAAGCACCAGGTCAGGGACCTGTGAAGCACCAGGTCAAGGACCCGTGAAGCACCAGGTCAAGGACCCGTGAAGCACCAGGTAAAGGACCCATGAAGCACCAGGAAAAGGACCCGTGAAGCACCAGGAAAAGGACCCGTGAAGCACCAGGTCAGGGACCTGTGAAGCACCAGGTCAATGACCCGTGAAGCACCAGGTCAAGGACCCGTGAAGCACCAGGTCAAGGACACGTGAAGCACCAGGTCAAGGACCCGTGAGGCACCAGGTCAAGGACCCGTGAAGCACCAGGTCAAGGACCCATGAAGCACCAGGAAAAGGACCCGTGAAGCACCAGGAAAAGGACCCGTGAAGCACCAGGTCAGGGACCTGTGAAGCACCAGGTCAAGGACCCGTGAAGCACCAGGTCAAGGACCCGTGAAGCACCCGATCAAGGATCCATGAAGCACCAGGTCAAGGACCCATGAAGCACCAGGTCAAGGACCCATGAAGCACCAGATCAAGGACCCATGAAGCATCAGGTCAAGGACCCATGTGACCTTTACGAAATATTCTATGCATGTGCAAAGCTAACACACAATATTACACATCAACTTATTAGATTCAGAAGAAGTGGCTGATATCTATACATGGTCTGTTATAGGAAAAAACTCCAGATGGTCTGTTGCTAGTCTTGCGTGTAACCCCTCCCAGGCAGTACCCAAGTATAGATACCAATGTGCTTCGACAGAACACTATAACCATAAACCACAGGCACAACAAAATACAGGTTTTTAGTATATTCAACTATGGGGTCCATACAGCGTATCAGTCTCTACACAGGCGCTTATATTACCTGTGTTGGGGTTCATACAGCGTATCAGTCTTTACACATGGGCGCTTATATTACCTGTGTTGGGGTTCATACAGCGTATCAGTCTTTACACATGGGCGCTTATATTACCTGTGTTGGGGTTCATACAGCGTATCAGTCTTTACACATGGGCGCTTATATTACCTGTGTTGGGGTCCATACAGCGTATCAGTCTTTACACAAGCGCTTATATTACCTGTGTTGGGGTCCATACAGCGTATCAGTCTTTACACATGGGCGCTTATATTACCTGTGTTGGGGCCCATACAGCGTATCAGTCTTTACACAGGTGCTTATATAACCCGTGTTGGGGTCCATACAGCGTATCAGTCTTTACACATGGGCGCTTATATTACCTGTGTTGGGGCCCATACAGCGTATCAGTCTTTACACAAGCGCTTATATTACCTGTGTTGGAACCCATACAGCGTATCAGTCTTTACACAAGCGCTTATATTACCTGTGTTGGGGTCCATACAGCGTATCAGTCTTTACACATGGGCGCTTATATTACCTGTGTTGGGGTCCATACAGCGTATCAGTCTTTACACATGGGCGCTTATATTACCTGTGTTGGGGCCCATACAGCGTATCAGTCTTTACACAAGCGCTTATATTACCTGTGTTGGGGTTCATACAGCGTATCAGTCTTTACACATGGGCGCTTATATTACCTGTGTTGGGGTTCATACAGTGTATCAGTCTTTACACATGGGCGCTTATATTACCTGTGTTGGGGTCCATACAGCGTATCAGTCTTTACACAAGCGCTTATATTACCTGTGTTGGGGTCCATACAGCGTATCAGTCTTTACACATGGGCGCTTATATTACCTGTGTTGGGGCCCATACAGCGTATCAGTCTTTACACAGGTGCTTATATAACCCGTGTTGGGGCCCATACAGCGTATCAGTCTTTACACATGGGCGCTTATATTACCTGTGTTGGGGTCCATACAGCGTATCAGTCTTTATACAAGCGCTTATATTACCTGTGTTGGGGTCCATACAGCGTATCAGTCTTTACACATGGGCGCTTATATTACCTGTGTTGGGGTCCATACAGCGTATCAGTCTTTACACAAGCGCTTATATTACCTGTGTTGGGGTCCATACAGCGTATCAGTCTTTACACAAGCGCTTATATTACCTGTGTTGGGGTCCATACAGCGTATCAGTATTTACACAGGCGCTTATATTACCTGTGTTGGAACCCATACAGCGTATCAGTCTTTACACAAGCGCTTATATTACCTGTGTTGGGGCCCATACAGCGTATCAGTCTTTACACAAGCGCTTATATTACCTGTGTTGGAACCCATACAGCGTATCAGTATTTACACAAGCGCTTATATTACCTGTGTTGGGGTCCATACAGCGTATCAGTCTTTACACAAGCGCTTATATTACCTGTGTTGGAACCCATACAGCGTATCAGTCTTTACACAAGCGCTTATATTACCTGTGTTGGGGTCCATACAGCGTATCAGTCTTTACACAAGCGCTTATATTACCTGTGTTGGAACCCATACAGCGTATCAGTATTTACACAGGCGCTTATATTACCTGTGTTGGGGCCCATACAGCGTATCAGTCTTTACACAAGCGCTTATATTACCTGTGTTGGGGCCCATACAGCGTATCAGTCTTTACACAAGCGCTTATATTACCTGTGTTGGGGTCCATACAGCGTATCAGTATTTACACAAGCGCTTATATTACCTGTGTTGGGGCCCATACAGCGTATCAGTCTTTACACAAGCGCTTATATTACCTGTGTTGGGGCCCATACAGCGTATCAGTCTTTACACAGGCGCTTATATTACCTGTGTTGGGGTCCATACAGCGTATCAGTCTTTACACAAGCGCTTATATTACCTGTGTTGGGGCCCATACAGCGTATCAGTCTTTACACAAGCGCTTATATTACCTGTGTTGGAACCCATACAGCGTATCAGTCTTTACACAGGCGCTTATATTACCTGTGTTGGGGTCCATACAGCGTATCAGTATTTACACAGGCGCTTATATTACCTGTGTTGGAACCCATACAGCGTATCAGTCTTTACACAAGCGCTTATATTACCTGTGTTGGGGTCCATACAGCGTATCAGTATTTACACAGGCGCTTATATTACCTGTGTTGGAACCCATACAGCGTATCAGTATTTACACAAGCGCTTATATTACCTGTGTTGGGGTTCATACAGCGTATCAGTCTTTACACAAGCGCTTATATTACCTGTGTTGTATCAGTATTTACACAGGCGCTTATATTACCTGTGTTGGGGTCCATACAGCGTATCAGTCTTTACACAAGCGCTTATATTACCTGTGTTGGGGTCCATACAGCGTATCAGTATTTACACAGGCGCTTATATTACCTGTGTTGGAGTCCATACAGAGTTGGTCACATAAAATAACACCACTTGGTAGAACGTAAAACTAGCTAGTTTAGCCGAAACTTCACTGCTCAATACTCACGAACACGGCATGAGTATGAAAAGAAAAACTAAATCCACTCGGCTGTCGCCACGAAAACCCAAACATTAATCCTTTGATCACATGGAAAATATATGTCCAAATCCAACTCCGGTCCACCAACAAAGTAATTATTCAGCAATGTGAAAAATGTTCAAAATACCAAACCGAAACAACCGCGCTCTTCTTTCTCCCCCTCGCGCTCTTCTCCCTCTCTCGCGCGTCTTCCGGCTCCCGCGAGCCCAAGTTACCATAAAATATAGCCAAACTATTTCTTTGGAAACTAACAGTAATATTTGTACTGAAGGCATGGACCATACATTCACATCAGAAAACTAAAAGAATAACACTAACGAAATAACAGATTTATCTGAGACTGAGGGGTACATTTGGTTAGTGCTTCGGGCCAGTAACCCATAGATCACTTGTCCGAATCCAGATGAAAATCTGTTGTTGTGCCCTTGAGCATGGCATGTAACCTGTATTGCTCATCTATGTCCCTCTGGAAAAGAGTGTTCACTAAATAAAAGGATTTCCAGTCTGCAACATGGATTGCCAGCCTATTGCCCAACATGTCAACTTGGCAAAGCGAACCAGAATGCACCTCAAAACAGCTGCAGAGAATCTCAGCAATGAGTAGGCGTCTTGCCTGGTGCCATATTCCTCATGATAACACAGTGAACAAAGTCTTGTTGCCCATGGGGGAGTTCCATGCCAGAAAATGTGATCATCTCCCCCATGTATTCATTAGTGTACCTGGCCATAGGGAAGGGTACGGGGGAGGGCACAGGGGAGGGGAGTACATATGCCTGGCACCATCTGCTGGTCCCCCTGGTTCCATGGACCCCAAAGGCCCACGCTGCCAAGCGTCTGAAATGCCAGAAGATCCAAGCCAGCCTCAAAAGAGCAAAAGATCACAGAAGATGAGAAAATTCATCAACATTTCCACCTCAGGCAAGTCTTCTAATGAAAAGGTCTGTGAAGAAGAGCTTGAAGGGATTCGTCAGATCCAGTGACTAGGTAGAGGTTGATCCAGTGACTAGGTAGAGGTTGATCTAGTGACTAGGTAGAGGTTGATCTAGTGACTAGGTAGAGGTTGATCCAGTGACTAGGTAGAGGTTGATCCAGTGACTAGGTAGAGGTTGATCCAGTGACTAGGTAGAGGTTGATCCAGTGACTAGGTAGAGGTTGATCCAGTGACTAGGTAGAGGTTGATCCAGTGACTAGGTAGAGGTTGATCCAGTGACTAGGTAGAGGTTGATCCAGTGACTAGGTAGAGGTTGATCCAGTGACTAGGTAGAGGTTGATCCAGTGACTAGGTAGAGGTTGATCCAGTGACTAGGTAGAGATGGGTTGAAGTAAACAGTTTAAAGTCTGGTTCTAATATCCAGGTAGGTCTGGTTCTAGTGACCAGTTTAACTTCTGGTACTGGCGAACAGTTTATCTTCTGGCTCTGGCAACCAGCTTAAAGTCTAGTTCTGGCAAGCAGTTTTAAGCCTGGTTCTGACAACAGCTAACCTGGCCGCAGCCTACAGCTCACCTGGCCACAGCCTACAGCTCACCTGAGCACAGCCTACAGCTCACCTGGCCACAGCTCACCTGGGCACAGCACACAGCTCACCTGACCACATCCTACAGCTCACCTGGCCACAGCACACAGCTCACCTGGCCACAGCCTACAGCTCACCTGGCCACAGCACACAGCTCACCAGTCACTTCACACAGCTCACCTGGCCACAGCCTACAGCTCACCTGGCCACAGCATACAGCTCACCTGGTCACAGCACACAGCCCACCTGGCCACAGCACACAGCCCACCTGGCCACAGCCTACAGCTCACCTGGCCACAGCCTACAGCTCACCTGGCCACAGCCTACAGCTCACCTGACCACAGCCTACAGCTCACCTGACCACAGCCTACAGCTCACCTGGCCACAGCCTACAGCTCACCTGGCCACAGCCTACAGCTCACCTGGCCACAGCATACAGCTCACCTGGCCACAGCCTACAGCTCACCTGGCCACAGCACACAGCTCACCTGGCCACAGCACACAGCTCACCTGGCCACAGCCTACAGCTCACCTGGCCACAGCCTACAGCTCACCTGGCCACAGCCTACAGCTCACCTGGCCACAGCCTACAGCTCACCTGGCCACAGCATACAGCTCACCTGGCCACAGCCTACAGCTCACCTGGCCACAGCACACAGCTCACCTGGCCACAGCACACAGCTCACCTGGCCACAGCCTACAGCTCACCTGGCCGCAGCATAAATGACTCATTATAGTGGACAACCTACAGAGGGCTGTGGTATGAGTGTCAATAAATGTGAATGGAGACAGAGGGCATGTGGTATTGGGGTCAATACTCTTGGTCTCACCATAGATCAGGAATTCCATTATCTCATTAATGTTCTAACCACGATGTGAGAGCTGGACTGGAGATACTGATGGCATTGATCTACTAAAGTACCATGCCCTGCTTCTCCACCATTACTCCTCCTCCCGCTCAGAGAGCCTCTTCCTCTCGTTCTCTACCCACCCTCTTCCCAAATGTCTCTCCCCCTCTCTCTACGTTCCACCTACCCTATGTCTCTCTCTTTCACATTCAGTGTCTCTCTTTCACCCTGTCACTCTCTCTTTCTCTCTCTCTCAGCGTCTCTCTCTGTGTGTCCATCCCAGTGTGTGTGTGTGTCTCCATCCCAGTGTGTGTGTGTGTGTGTCTGTGTGTGTGTGTGTGTCCATCACAGCGTGTGTGTGTGTGTGTGTCCATGCCAGTGTGTGTCAATCCCAGCGTGTGTTTGTGTGTGTGTCTCCACCCAAGTATGTGTGTGTGTGTCTCCACCCCAGTGTGGGTGTGTGTGTTTGTCTCCACCCCAGTGTGTGTGTGTGTGTGTTCATCCCAGTGTGTGTGTGTGTCCATCCCAGTGTGTGTGTGTGTGTTTGTGTGTGTGTGTGTGTGTGTGTGTGTCAATCCCAGTGGTTGAAAACAATACTTCCTGTACAACACTAACACAAACATGAATGTTCTGCAAAGTTATTTGACTAACATCTTATCCAGTTATTCGATTTTCTCTGTTCTCTATTTTTGTAATTTAGGCCAGTATATGAGTTTTTTCATGTCTGTTCACACCTGTCATCTCTGTAGGATTTACAAACTCTCAGCATCTCAAGGTGACCCTTCTAATTACAAGTTTACCCCACGTGGAATTCCTAGACCCCGACAGAGTTCATCTCACCTGACAAAGACATGAAATACCCCAGAGAACACAATTACCCAGAGAACACTGCTGCTGCCTAGGTTTTCATTTGTCATAAATCGCCTAAACATTGATTTCCCTTCTCCCCTCAGTCTCACCTGTCTGCTTCCTCTGTGGTATTCGTTCAATGTGACCTGTCTACTCAACACAGTGGTCATGTATCACCCACTGGTTGCCTAGGAGACATCTTTAATTCGCCTGACAGTTTGATTAGCTAATATCCCAACAATGGCTGACCCATTATTGTACTGGGTGACATCAACCCTGCAAATGCCTAACTCTTTATTTCCACACCTTGTGTCTTTTGACCTCAGCCGTTCCCTGTCACCTCTCACTAACAAGGCAGGTAATGTTCTTCTAAATTCCACTGCAGTCTGCCAGCCCACAGATCTCAACCCTCCATCACCCTCACAATCTGTGCTGGATTTGTCAACCACTTATAAGAGATGACTGACATAATTTGCTCCTCATTTACAACCCCTCGACTCCATATCATCCACCTTCCTAGAGATCATCTCTGGAGATCTTCTCTCATCCTAGAAGCACAACTTATCTCTCCCTGGTGGCCCTCCTATCGACCGGCTGGTATCCCTTTTGTCCAAACAGTCATACATCAGAACAGGTAGGTCATTTAGGCATCACATTGGGTCACAGATGTTTGGTGTCAACATATTCAGGACAGATGTTGTGATGACAACAACCCCCACACCTAATGTGTAAACAACCTTGTGGTGACCCTAGATAACTGCCTCTACGTGATGTAAGCCTACGTGGTGTAAGCCTACTGGTTTCAGTGAGCTATGGCACTTTCTTGTGGCAGGCCAGGCCCCGCACGCGAACAGAGTTGGTTGCTAACACAGTTCCTGCGTTAGCAAGCATTGAGAGGACGCAGGATGGCTGTGTTCTAGAGTCATGTCCCGATCTCTTACTCTCCGAGCCCAGTGGTGTGTGCAGGACAGTCATGTCCCGATCTCTTACTCTCCGAGCCCAGTGGTGAGTGCAGGACAGTCATGTCCCGATCTCTTACTCGCCGAGCCCAGTGGTGTGTGCAGGACAGTCATGTCCCGATCTGTGAGTGAGGGTGACGGGGGTGGTGGTGACAGGGGTGAGGGTGGTGGTGACGGGGGTGGCGGGGGTGACGGAAGTGAGGGTGACGGGGGTGAGGGTGGTGGTGACGGGGGTGAGGGTGGTGGTGATGGGGGTGACAGAAGTTAGGGTGACGGGGGTGGTGGTGATGGATTGAGGACATTATGTGGTCAGCAGCTGCCTCCAGTCCCACTAAAAGCCGCAACACTGTGTGATTCATGTTTATAGTCCAGAAAAAACCCAGCATGATATTACAGGTCTGAACCCATGATATTTCAGGCCCACACACACACACACACATACACATACATACACGCGCCCACACACAGACCACAGCTCAAACAGCACCATACTCTCTACGTTGGCACCTTCGCTGACCAAAGCTCATGACTTTCTCCATTTAAGGCTTAGCTTACTTGACAACCACAAGGGAATTTAGGAACAATATAGAGACTAGAAAAGAGAAACTGCAAAAACGGTAGTCCTTGTTGTATATGAAGAATGGGCTAGCCAGTTAATTTTAGTTTAAGAACAACCCCTTATACTTCAGCAGGTAACAGCTGGCAGTGTTTCAAAGGTGTAAAGACTCTTCTGAGTAGCGTTTTAACTGTTAGTTGACAGCCTATGATGTCTCCATAGCAATCACTTTGTTTATCTATGCTGTAACCATGTTTACAGATAGTACCCCTGTGGACCACACTGTCCCAGAATTTAATCAACTGAGAAGTTTTGTGTTTTAAAAACAAACAGAATTTGTCCCTGAGGCAGGGTTTATTTATGTGGCTGATATCTTGCTGTAGCGTGAACATCTGGAGGGTTAAGTCGACTTCTTGTCTCACACATAACAGGGACGTACAGATGTAGCTTGGAGCTTTCAAATCAACAACACGTCCTGAATCCTGCCATGATATTTGGAGAAGACATTGTGATCAAGGCTAACAGGATGGCATGACAGGATGGTGTCCACTGTCTCCAATCACCTGCTAAGTAACTATTGTTATTATATTATATATTGTTTGTTCCAGACAAATACCCAACAGGTCTAAAGTAGACATGAACCTCAGGAGATTGCTTCTCCTCTCTACCACTCCCTCTCTTCTCCTCTCTTCCACTCCCTCTCTTCTCCTCTCTTCCACTCCCTCTCTTCTCCTCTCTACCACTCCCTCTCTTCTCTCTACCACTCCCTCTCTTCTCCTCTCTACCACTCCCTCTCTTCTCCTCTCTACCATTCCCTCTCTTCTCCTCTCTTCCACTCCCTCTCTTCTCCTCTCTACCACTCCCTCTCTTCTCCTCTCTTCCACTCCCTCTCTTCTCCTCTCTTCCACTCCCTCTCTTCTCTCTACCACTCCCTCTCTTCTCCTCTCTTCCACTCCCTCTCTTCTCCTCTCTACCACTCCCTCTCTTCTCCTCTCTACCACTCCCTCTCTTCTCCTCTCTACCACTCCGTCTCCTCTCCTCTCTCCTCTTTCTCACCCGGGTTACTGCTGCTCAAATCATCTCACACTGTCTCTACCCTGACCACACACATCACAGAACACAATAGAGAACTACAACACACACACCACACACACACACCACTATACTACAACACCACACACACACCACAGAACACAATACTAAACTACGGATAGTTGTGTCATCCTATCTATATTCTTCACCTCTCTCTCTCTCTCTCTCTCTCTCTCTCTCTCTGTCTCTCTCTCTCTTTCTCTCTCTCTCTTTCTCTCTCTCTCTGTCTCTCTCTCTCTCTCTCTCTCTCTCTCTCTCTCTCTCTCTCTCTAACTACTTCAGTTCCTCTCTCTCCTTCTGACTTAACCCCTTCACATCCCTCCATACTTTATTTAAAATTCCATCCTGCCTGATGGTTCAGGTTTTTTCCAGATAGGAGGAAAGTAGTGGGGTAAGCCAGAAAGAGAGCAGGAGAAAGAGAAATATTAAAAGAGATAAAAGGAGGGAGTAAGAGACAGAAAGAGAGAAAGAGATAGTAGTAGAAAGACAGTGAAATATTAAAAAAGAAAGGGGATAGAAAAGGAAAAAGAGAGACAGACAGAAAGAAAGACAGACAGAAAGAAAGACAGACAGACAGAGAGGGTAGGAGAGGAGATCCTTAATCCTTCTATTACGGAGTCAGTTTGCCGGTTGATTGAAAACTGGAAGTGCACAGAGTTCTCCCAGGGTGCAGTCTGTCTGAGGGCGTTTTCACCACACAGCTCCATACGAGGAGTTCAGGAGAACGCCTCAGAACGTGGTCATGTCCCAAATGCATCCCTATATCCTGCCATAGTGCCCCAACCTAAAGGAAGGCAAACCATTTGGGACGCTGGCAGGATGAGTGTGTATTTCACACATGGCAGCCTGGAAAGGGTCAACGGGATCACCATGGCAACGCTTGAATCTACTTTAATCCATCAGGATTGACAACGCTGGGATAGATCCAGTGTGGTCCAGCAGACAGAGGAGGTACACAACAGGAGGTACACACCAGGAGGTACACAACAGGAGGTACACAACAGGAGGTACACAACAGGAGGTACACAACAGGAGGTACACTACAGGAGGTACACTACAGGAGGTACACAACAGGAGGTACACACCAGGAGGTACACAACAGGAGGTACACACCAGGAGGTACACACCAGGAGGTACACAACAGGAGGTACACAACAGGAGGTACACAACAGGAGGTACACAACAGGAGGTACACTACAGGAGGTACACAACAGGAGGTACACCTCAGATCCTTTATTGAAACAATATCAAACTAAAGCTGAGGGGTGAACCTGGATGAGCACAGGAACATTGCTTTTCACTAGCAGAAATATGGACCATAATAATGTTATAGTTTGGACTATGTCAACACCTGTGGAGTTAGTTTACAGTTACTTCATTACTAACAAAAGTAAAACTAATCTTTAACTGTTTTATTGATAGGTTACAACAGTTGAACATTGCTCATAAGTCATTTCTCTGCGATATTCTTGGAGATTAACGGGGGATTAATCACTAAACTAACGATAGGAGGATTAGTAGAGAAATACAAAGCAATGATCATCGGAAAAATGAAAGCACCCAGAGCAGATGAACAGAAAGCAGAATATGTCTGTTTAAACATATGAAACATATTGTCAACTAGGAAAGGTACAGAGGCCTTTAAACTATTCTCATTTCATTATCACTAAAGGAAGATGCTTCTGTGCATTTGTTTGTTATCTGTAGATTTTATTTGTACACATAGACATAGTTTGTTTGTGTTGATGGAAAAAACTCTTGATTCAGTCCATTTTCATATGTAACACAATAAAACGGGGTGTCCAAATGGGTTACTACTTTAATTAAGAGCCACACACACACACACACACCTGGCCTTGATATAAGAGTCCTCACCAACACAGACTCTAATTCAGAGTGGAGGAATCAATCACACACATAATTACAGGTCAAAACCAATGATGATCTATTCACCAGTAACAATTGATTTACAATAAATAGAAATAATATGAAATATAATCGCACACCAGCTAGAAACCATGCCGGCTACTAAAAGGCAAAGCATTTTGAGAACCTGAAAGTATTTTTTCAACCAGAATTCATCATTTCCCCACAGAGGGTAATAAATGTGTTAAAGACCTCATCAATTTAAATGTGCGACGGAAACGTCCCTACAAAAACAAGGCAATTGATATGCCATCACTGAAAAAAACTAAGCAGAGCAAATAACTAAATTATAAACACAGAAAATAGAGGCAATTATGATGCTGATCAAATGCAATGTGCAGGTTATGAATAAAAGGTTACATATTCTGCAAGAATAAAAACGATACAAGAAAAAAAATGAAAGGACAAAGAATTGTAATATAGAACAGAATGTGATGCTGATCTCCAGTGTGCTAGGAAATAAATAAGTCTGGGAGAAATTATAAAATAATGAGATGAGCCAAATAGTGGCTCATATATAATTCTGGGTTTACCATTTGTGTGAGAACATTTGAACGATCACAACAGACAGCAAAACAAAGACAGACAGACACACAGACAGACAGACACAAAGACAGACATACACAGACCTACAGACACAAAGACAGACACAAAAACAGACAGACCCACTCTGGGTTAATAGGGCTGAACAGAGCACCATATCTGAGACGTTGAAACAGGCTGAACAGAGCACCATATCTGAGAGGTTGAAACAGGCTGAACAGAGCACCATATCTGAGAGGTTGAGACAGGCTGAACAGAGCACCATATCTGAGACGTTGAAACAGGCTGAACAGAGCACCATATCTGAGAGGTTGAAACAGGCTGAACAGAGCACCATATCTGAGAGGTTGAAACAGGCTGAACAGAGCACCATATCTGAGAGGTTGAGACAGGCTGAACAGAGCACCATATCTGAGAGGTTGAAACAGGCTGAACAGAGCACCATATCTGAGAGGTTGAGACAGGCTGAACAGAGCACCATATCTGAGACGTTGAAACAGGCTGAACAGAGCACCATATCTGAGAGGTTGAAACAGGCTGAACAGAGCACCATATCTGAGACGTTGAAACAGGCTGAACAGAGCACCATATCTGAGAGGTTGAGACAGGCTGAACAGAGCACCATATCTGAGAGGTTGAGACAGGCTGAACAGAGCACCATATCTGAGAGGTTGAGACAGGCTGAACACAGCACCAGATCTGAGAGGTTGAGACAGGCTGAACAGAGCACCAGATCTGAGAGGTTGAGGAGAGAGGAGAAAGAGGACTGGAGAGGGGAAGAAGAGGAGTAGAAGAGGAGTAGCCATGTCAATCTAAATTAAAACAGTCAGCCATGTCAATCTAAATTAAAACATTCAGCCATGTCAATCTAAATTAAAACAGTCAGCCATGTCAATCTAAATTAAAACAGTCAGCCATGTCAATCTAAATTAAAACAGTCAGCCATGTCAATCTTAATTAAAACAGTCAGCCATGTCAATCTAAATTAAAACAGTCAGCCATGTCAATCTAAATTAAAACAGTCAGCCATGTCAATCTAAATTAAAACAGTCAGCCATGTCAATCTATATTAAAACAGTCAGCCATGTCAATCTAAATTAAAACAGTCAGCCATGTCAATCTAAATTAAAACAGTACCAGGTCACATCAGTGTTACAGGAGACATTATGTCACATCAGTGATACAGGAGACATTATGTCACATCAGTGATACAGGAGACATTATGTCACATCAGTGATACAGGAGACATTATGTCACATCAGTGACACAGGAGACATTGTCACATCAGTGATACAGGAGACATTATGTCTTATGAGTGACGCCCCTATAGCCTTACTGTAGTGCGCTAAGAGTCCTGTAGGTCCTGGTTAAATATAAAGCACTAAGGGCTAGGATAGCACTTTGGACTCACCCTTTATAATCTGGTTTAGATGGCTAGTGGCTTGAGTCTGTCAAAATAATTAGCGGGTTTGTTGTAGTGAGGACGAAGTTAGCAGAATGAGGTGGTCTTTACAGGAGCCATAAAGTGAACACTATGGTGTGTGTGTGTGTGTGTGTGTGTGTACATGCATATGTGCACGCTTGCGGTCTTTTCTGACTCTTTGTTAGCATTGCTAATTAGCCATAATTGAGTGTTTTCTTCGTCTCCTCTACAGAGGGCCCCCAGCACCAGAGGAGGGCCCCCGGCACCAAAGTCTCTGGTGTATTTAGGGAAAAGGTTATTTGGAGACATTAAAAATCCAATTATCTGTGGCGTGGCTTTATGTGAATGTTAACGAGTGTTTGATCGCCGCTAACCAGCAGTCAGAACACATCATGTGAGAAACTCTCACAGTGACAGATGTTTCATATTGAACATAAACTACTGTTAAATTGATCACATAGCATCATAAATATGTAATTTCAAACAACAACAATGCATTTCAATTCCAAAGCTACATTGCTTTAACATCCCACTCCACTGAGTTTAAGAGTCATTTCAACTGTTATCTATTGATAACCTTCATGACATGTTGGTCAGGTAAGACAGGATGCTTTATTGCAAAACGACAAATAAACATGACTACATATGATCCGAACAAAAAATCATAGACCACAAAGTGTTTACTGGCAAGTCCGTTTACAACAAACCAGGAATGTATTCTTCCCCGTTTCAGCAACACTTAATACACACATAATGAATAGAAACAATAGCTTAAATAAATACAAACATTAGATTAAATACAAAACAATAGATTACACATCACATCTGAATGCCTTTGTGAGGATTGCGTTATATTCCTCCTTCTGAACCCAGCTGCTAATGAAAAACTGTTTTTTAGGAATACGCTCTTCTCGTTCACCATGTTCCTGTCCAATAACACATTGAAATGCCATAACACACATAAATCTGCAGAAATAATTCTCAGGCGCACAGTACTGTACTGTAAAATAAGTTAATTAAATAAACCGCTATTATTTGGATGTATATCAGTAGGCTAGAAGCATTCAGAAGCAGCACATTTATCTCTCCCCAGATGAGGTATTACAGGGCAGTTCCACTCAGAATATATTAGTTCTCTCAACACCGGCATGGACTCAGAACATCCAGAGTATCGTCTCTATGAACAATGTAGTCTGAAGTACAAAGAAAATACACTGCCAAGAAAAATACTAACTAATTTATAAAATGTTTAAACAGAACTGCACAGATTTACAGATAACTGATATTTATTAACCCCTAATTCACCAGGATTATTGACAGAAAACATGCAGTGCTGTACATTGTGTTGGACATTAAAGACCTTGGTGAAGTTTAAGGGAAGAGGAATGTTCAACAGAAAAAAGAAAGAACTATTACATGTACATTATAACACACACACATACACACACACAGTTTATAACCATGATGTTCTGGACCTCGCAGATATAAGTATAATAAATATTTACATTTTCATACACCACTCCACAGGGCGTGTATATGTTCCAATTGGATTTGTTTAGGACAGACAGAATTATCTTGGCAGTGTTTATTGATTAATGTGCTAATATAAAATACTAAATAGACATCAGCACCTGCTGAGCTCACTGGCACATGCAGGAAGTGGTGACAGGCAGAAGCATGGTCTGTCATTGGACAAGCTCTCAGCCCCGCCCCCCTGTTGGGAGAGATGGCTAAAAGGCACTTCCATGGTAATGTTTATACCTGCTGTAAACTAACTGACAAATAAGCCTTACATTTGACCTGGAGACTAAATGAGTCTTGATGACCGAATCTGAGAAGCAACACATGCTTATGGAGTAGCTCTTGTAGAGGCTCTGGGCTAGAAACACTCGCATCAAGCAGACAACAGTAATGTCCTTCTCTAGTGAATTCCTCACAATGCAGAGTCAGTGAACAAGTGGTAAAGTGGAAGAAACCATAACATTTGACAAAAGGTACTCAGGCAGACAGGTACTCAGGCAGACAGGTACTCAGACAGACAGGTACTCAGGCAGACAGGTACTCAGGCAGACAGGTCCTCAGGCAGACGGGTACTCGGGCAGACGGGTACTCGGGCAGACAGGTACTCAGGCAGACAGGTACTCAGGCAGACAGGTACTCAGGCAGACAGGTACTCAGGCAGACAGGTACTCAGGCAGACGGGTACTCAGGCAGACGGGTACTCGGGCAGACGGGTACTCGGGCAGACAGGTACTCAGGCAGACAGGTACTCAGGCAGACGGGTACTCGGGCAGACGGGTACTCAGGCAGACAGGTACTCAGGCAGACAGGTACTCAGGCAGTCCTTAACACAGACCGGTCCTTAACACAGACCGGTCCTTAACACAGACCTGTCCTTAACACAGACTTGTCCTTAACACAGACTTGTCCTTAACACAGACTTGTCCTTAACACAGACCGGTCCTTAACACAGACTGGTCCTTAACACAGACTTGTCCTTAACACAGACCGGTCCTTAACACAGACCGGTCCTTAACACAGACCGGTCCTTAACACAGACTTGTCCTTAACACAGACTTGTCCTTAACACAGACTTGTCCTTAATACAGACTGATCCTTAACACAGACTGGTCCTTAACACAGACCGGTCCTTAACACAGACCGGTTCTATCTACAGCTACTCCTCTATTCCAATGTGAATGGGCAGAATGCTGCAACTTGCAGGCATGT
Source organism: Dallia pectoralis (assembly GCA_029465975.1). Classification (NCBI taxonomy): domain Eukaryota; kingdom Metazoa; phylum Chordata; class Actinopteri; order Esociformes; family Umbridae; genus Dallia; species Dallia pectoralis. The sequence goes on along the minus strand of CM055739.1, from coordinate 1,542,599 downwards.
TCACATGCACCCATATTAACCGTAATGATTGGTATTTCATGCACGCCCACACACCTCTGCTTCCCCGTACCGTGGCCCATCTCACCAGACATCTGGCTTCATGTTCCCCAAGTGCAGAGCAATAAAACGCCTCTCTGTGGAGATTTGCATGACGTGATATAACAAATGCTAATAACTGTCAATCTATATCTGAGACAGGGTACAGTCTGTCTGGGCAGAACCTGCCAGTAATCACTGTGTTTCTCTACAGATGAAACATTAACCTCTGTAAGAGGGAGAGAACAGGGAGGGGGGTGAGAGGTGGGAGGAGGTGGGAGGAGGTGGGAGGGAGGTGAGAGGTGGGAGGGAGGTGGGAGGAGGGAGGGAGGTGAGAGGTGGGAGGGAGGTGGGGGAAGGTGGGAGAGAGGTGGGAGGGAGTTGAGAGGTGGGAGGGAGGTGAGAGGTGGGAGGAGGTGGGAGGTGAGAGGTGGGAGGGAGGTGGGAGGAGATGGGAGGGAGGTGAGAGGTGGGAGGGAGGTGGGAGGAGGTGGGAGGGAGGTGAGAGGTGGGAGGGAGGTGGGAGAGGGAGGTGGGGGAAGGTGGGAGAGAGGTGGGAGAGAGGTGGGAGGAGGTGGGAGGGAGGTGGGAGAGAGGTGGGAGGTGGGGGGGAGGTGAGACGTGGGAGGAGGTGGGAGGGAAGTGAGAGGGAGGTGGGACGGAGGTGAGAAGTGGGGGAGCTGAGAGGTGGGAGGGAGATGGGGGGGTGGGAGGGAGGTGAGAGGTGGGGGAGAGATGGGGGGAGGTGGGTGAGAGGTGAGAGGGAGGTGAGAGGTGGGAGGAGGTGGGAGGGAGGTGAGAGGTGGGGGAGAGATGGGGGGAGGTGGGAGAGAGGTGAGAAGGAGGTGATAGGTGAGAGGGAGGAAGGTATGAGATGGAGGGAGGTGGGGGGGTGGTAGGGAGGTGATCTGGGTTTTCATCACCCTGGTGACAACAGTGGGGAGGGAGAATTCTGTATTTATATTTCCTTGTCATTCACACTCATTTCCATCTGCACATCTTCAGAATGTTGTACATAAGCTCAATATAAAATGTGAAATGTGCCTTTAATCCTTTTGAAACTTGTGTTTAATGTTTACTTGGATTATCAGATTAGAGAATTATTTATTTATTACAATTTGGCAATGTAAACAAGTGTTGTCCATGTCAATAATGCCTTTTAGATGTAATTGAGACAGAGAGACATTTGAATCAACAGGTGTAGGGCTAATTAACCATCTGGCTCCTCCTCCTGTCAGCTCCTGTTGACATGACAACTGTGTTGAGCGGCCAATCCAAACCTGAGGGCATCCCACCTCACTTTACATATTTCTACAGGACTTCCTCTGGTGAACATAAAATTAACATCAACACTTTGACTTCAGAACACAATTGTTTTTGCCTCGGCAGCCGCAGTATCTGCCTCTGAACACGATACCATCATATGAACACGGTACCACCATATGAACACGGTACCATCACATGAACACGGTACCATCATATGAACACGGTACCATCATATGAACATGATACCATCATATGAACATGATACCATCATATGAACACGGTACCATCATATGAACACGATACCACCGTATGAACACGGTACCATCATATGAACACGATACCATCATATGAACACGGTACCGTGAGCTCCTCTGTCCTGTGGAAGCATGACAACATGATTGAAGGGATTAGACAATATTCCTGGAGTCCACAGCGACCCTGTTCACAGTAGAGGGCTGCAGACGTTGCCTCAATTGGAAATTACTTTTATAATTGTATTTCACAATCTGCAATGATTCAGATAAAGACAGAAAAGGCACCAAAACAAATCAGATGATGCTTCAGCATGTACACACACACACACACACACACACACACACACACACACACACACCATCGTGTTCACTTTATGGCTCCAGTAAAAATCACTACATTCTGCTAACTCAGTATTCACCACAACAACCAGCGTAACACACATTATGTTAAGGTGGTTAACGCTGGCAAAAGGACTACATCTGCCTACGATAATGACTTAATTAGTATTATTCCCATTTGTGCTGTTAGACAAAGTGTTACATCTCCAGTTAAACATCCCTTTATCTCTGATTTCACATGGTTAGACCTAAGAGTTGCTATTGGATTAATGCCCTTTATCTCTTATTTCACATGGTTAGACCATAGACTAAGAGTTGCTATTGGATTAATGCCCTTTATCTCTGATTTCACATGGTTAGACCTAAGAGTTGCTATTGGATTAATGCCCTTTATCTCTTATTTCACATGGTTAGACCTAAGAGTTGCTATTGGATTAATGCCCTTTATCTCTGATTTCACATGGTTAGACCATAGACTAAGAGTTGCTATTGGATTAATGCCCTTTACACCTTCCTTGTAATGCAGAGAAATGCGACATAATTGCCTTGTAACTCTACTGGATTGTTTCTAAACACTCCTATGAAAGGATTAATATAAGGCATTGCCCTTTCAAATGCCTTTTTTCTCCTGTCTTTTTCCTCTCCTCTATCTCGTTCTCTGAATATCCTTCTCTCCCGTCTTGTCAAACCCTGTCCTCCTAACTATTTTCCTGACTCACTAACAGAACAGTCTACAGCCATTTCTCCACTGAGGCGTGCTAAGCTGCTTTAAAACCAAATGTGATTACTACACAACAGATAATAAACCCTTATCTGTAGCGGGCTAAAGAGCAGAGCGTGAGTTCAAATTAAGCCCTGGCCTTGAGTCAACATAGCAAATAAATCCAGAATATAAGTGTTCCTGGCCTGACCTGTGTAGACAGAGACCCCATCAGGCCTTCTCCAACCGAGTAAGGTACATGTTCATTCATTTATATCAAGTATGAAAATATAGATAATAGAAGTTATTGGGGTCCAGGGATTCACAGACTACGGCATGTGTGTGGTTTCCATATGCTCTGTGTCACACTAAGAAACACAGGACTTATTGTGACCTGTCTTTAGGTTATAACCACCTTGATTTCATTTGTCTCATCAGGAAACAGCCCTAGCTAGTATCATCAGACCACAGTCCGAACCACGTTCACTGCACAACGCAAAACCCCGGAATAAATCTAGGCGTCTTCTGGTTTATCAAAAACATGTACTTTTATTTTCAAGTGATAAATAATTATATTTTACTGTTGTAATACATGAAATATATAGTTCCCATGTTAAAAGTGAGCACTATTCTATCATATGTACAAAGCCACATATAACTCATTCTATATATATATATAAAATCCTAGTTCACATGAAGAAGCAACACGTTACGCTCCAGGAGAAAGGCATTCTTATTAGTCTGGTAAATTACAAACAATATTTACTAAAGTACAAGAAATAGACACTGTACTGATATTGGTTTTTAATTTGTTAATGAGATAATATCATGTTAGTGTATAACTATAGGTAGGCGTTATAAAATAACAATAAAACAAATGTGGACTAATGACCAATGATCATATTGAGGTCGACATGACAGGTCTCCTTTTCTGCCAAATACTCCCCCCCTGTGTTCCCCTGTGTCCCCCTGTGTTCCCCTGCGTTCCCCCCTGTACATCCATAACTAGACACATCTCTAACTAGACACATCCATAACTAGACACATCCATAACTAGACACATCCATAACTAGACACATCCATAACTAGACACATCCATAACTAGACACATCCCTAACTAGACACATCCCTAACTAGACACATCCATAACTAGACACATCCATAACTAGACACATCCCTAACTAGACACATCCATAACTAGACACATCCATAACTAGACACATCCATAACTAGACACATCCCTAACTAGACACATCCCTAACTAGACACATCCCTAACTAGACACATCCATAACTAGACACATCCCTAACTAGACACATCCATAACTAGACACATCCCTAACTAGACACATCCATAACTAGACACATTCCTAACTAGACACATCCATAACTAGACACATCCATAACTAGACACATCCCTAACTAGACACATCCCTAACTAGACACATCCCTAACTAGACACATCCCTAACTAGACACATCCATAACTAGACACATCCCTAACTAGACACATCCCTAACTAGACACATCCATAACTAGACACATCGCTAACTAGACACATCCATAACTAGACACATCCATAACTAGACACATCCCTAACTAGACACATCTCTAACTAGACACATCCATAACTAGACACATCCATAACTAGACACATCCATAACTAGACACATCCATAACTAGACACATCTCTAACTAGACACATCCATAACTAGACACATCCCTAACTAGACACATCCATAACTAGACACATCCCTAACTAGACACATCCCTAACTAGACACATCCATAACTAGACACATCGCTAACTAGACACATCCCTAACTAGACACATCCATAACTAGACACATCCATAACTAGACACATCCATAACTAGACACATCCCTAACTAGACACATCCATAACTAGACACATCGCTAACTAGACACATCCATAACTAGACACATCCATAACTAGACACATCCATAACTAGACACATCCCTAACTAGACACATCCCTAACTAGACACATCCCTAACTAGACACATCCATAACTAGACACATCCATAACTAGACACATCCCTAACTAGACACATCCATAACTAGACACATCCCTAACTAGACACATCCCTAACTAGACACATCCATAACTAGACACATCCATAACTAGACACATCCATAACTAGACACATCCCTAACTAGACACATCCATAACTAGACACATCCATAACTAGACACATCCCTAACTAGACACATCCCTAACTAGACACATCCATAACTAGACACATCCCTAACTAGACACATCCATAACTAGACACATCCATAACTAGACACATCCCTAACTAGACACATCCATAACTAGACACATCCATAACTAGACACATCCATAACTAGACACATCCCTAACTAGACACATCCCTAACTAGACACATCCATAACTAGACACATCCATAACTAGACACATCCATAACTAGACACATCCATAACTAGACACATCCCTAACTAGACACATCGCTAACTAGACACATCCCTAACTACACACATCCCTAACTACCAGTATGTTATTTCTTACTCACCAGACATCTCCTGGTGGGGTACATTACCCAGGCTGAATCCTCTGGCACTATATGCGTGTCTCACATCCCCGCAGCTTCTGATCTCTCCTCCATGAGACAGGGACAGCACAGATAAAGTGCACAACACCACTCGTACTCTCCACATTACAGTCATTTCAGATGAATCCTTATGTTTGGTCAATAGATCCTCAGACCCACACGCCAGGATCCGTGTAACCGAGTCCGAACCGCTCTGTTCGGAAATACTACTTTCTTGCCGCAGAATACCAAATGTTATCAACCGAATATCACACTTGACTTATTTGTTCTATCGGTTGACAGCATGATCCTCCCTGTCTCTCTCTCTCTCTCTCTCTCCCTGTCTCGTCCCCCAGCTCAAACAAGCAGCCTCCGTTCCGCTATATAAGCGACACCTTGTGCGCACTGTTCACACAACTTCTCCTCTACACCGCACACACACAGACACACATAAACACACACACACGCACACAGCACCTCAGTGTTTCTATCAACTGCAAGAAACTACATATACAGGGAGGACACATACCCAGTACACTGCCCAGTCACCCACCCACAGCACCCGGCAAAACACGGTATGGAACAGAGCAGTCTGCCTCCTACCTAACATCAATGGGTTTACACTCGGGTGGGTTTCACCCTTAGGTAACGCTTACACTCGGGTGGGTTTCACCCTTAGGTAACGCTTAAACCCGGGTGGGTTTCACCCTTAGGTAACGCTTAAACCCGGGTGGGTTTCACCCTTAGGTAACGCTTAAACCCGGGTGGGTTTCACCCTTAGGTAACGCTTAAACCCGGGTGGGTTTCACCCTTAGGTAACGCTTAAACCCGGGTGGGTTTCACCCTTAGGTAACGCTTAAACCCGGGTGGGTTTCACCCTTAGGTAACGCTTAAACCCGGGTGGGTTTCACCCTTAGGTAACGCTTACACCCGGGTGGGTTTCACCCTTGGGTAACGCTTAAACCCGGGTGGGTTTCACCCTTGGGTAACGCTTAAACCCGGGTGGGTTTCACCCACAGGTAACGCTTAAACCCGGGTGTTTTTCACCCACAGGTAACGCTTACACCCGGGTGTTTTTCACCCACAGGTAACGCTTACACCCGGGTGTTTTTCACCCACAGGTAACGCTTACACCCGGGTGTTTTTCACCCACAGGTAACGCTTACACCCGGGTGTTTTTCACCCACAGGTAACGCTTACACCCGGGTGTTTTTCACCCACAGGTAACGCTTACACCCGGGTGTTTTTCACCCACAGGTAACGCTTACACCCGGGTGTTTTTCACCCACAGGTAACGCTTACACCCGGGTGTTTTTCACCCACAGGTAACGCTTACGTCCAGTTCACACGGGACTAGTAAATATTCGGTTAGGATACAGCGCCTTTGCAGGTCACCGCCATTTGGTTAGGGCAACCGGTTAGTGGGACATGATGGGGAAAGAATTAAAAATGTCTCAGTTTATGATAGTGAAATACTTATTCGACTTGAGGCTGTACTGACGTGAAGACATGTCTGTTATAGGAATTGGGCTATGCATTTAGAAAATACAGTTTACCAGGCTACCAATTACTCTAAAAGACGCTCAACAAAAAAGTATACTTGACCAAGAAGGATTAATTAGGATTTTGAAAAAAAAAGATTGCCTTCATCTACAACCTCAAAAGAAACTAAACTTTTTTTGTCTGCGTGACAATTATGAAACAATGTGGTGTAACGACAGGAAATCTATGCAAATACCCAAGACTTCCAGTGATTTGCTAGTGGTTTTAGCACTCATTCATTAATTCAATGTATGAATTGAGTTAAACTACCACTTAGCTCAGGCAAAATAGTAAGACATAAGTTATAAAACATACTGTAGTTCATAAGGACATACAGTATACATATTGTCCTTCAAATTCACAACTCAATATCTACTGTGCAGTATATCAAGCCTAAACACATACCTTTAATATAATATGGTAGAATACAGAACCACAAATGTATGATCTAGAACGAGACAAACATATGATCTAGTACGAGACTAACGTATGATCTAGAACGAGACAAACGTATGATCTAGAACGAGACAAACGTATGATCTAGAACGAGACAAACGTATGATCTAGAACGAGACAAACGTATGACAAGATCTTATACATCTCTAAAAAAAAGTCTACAATCGATATTAATTTATACATTTCTGAAATAGTTAAGTATTCAGTATCAGTACGGTGGGACACAAGATTTATAGCGTCTTTAAAGAGCTACAGATAATCACACACAGATTCAGCACATTTACTTTGGTGGGAAGACGACGTGTAGTGTAGTGTACCCTAAGCCACTTAACCTTTAAAATATTTACAATATCTTCAACTACGGCACTGGTGAAAAAAGCATGAATTGTTTCTTTTCTTGCTATAATGAATGAATAATATGTGAGAATAGAGTTAAGTAAGCTAGCCAACACCTGGGATACAGACTCACAGCATACATCTGCTGCTTGCTGGCTGTATGTGTGTCCCAAATGACACTACTCACTTTCTAGTGCATTTGATCAGCCTCTGTAGTAGGCAGATGACAGACTGGGTTAAATATCTGAGTGTGTTTGGTTTCCACCACAGAAAAGGTCCACAGCCTCGTTCACAGCCCGAGGAAGAAGCTTACCGTCTGCTTGTTGTCACAGCAACAATTGCCCCCCTGGGTGGCTGTGTTGGTCAGGAAAATGATGGGATACAATCTAGTAGGAAACAGAGGATGATGGGATATCTTCTAGTAGAAAAGACCAAACAGGTGTTGAGCCAGCAAACACCTGACCAATCAGATTTACCGTACTGAACATAGTTTGGTGTCCCACTACGTTGGGGTGAAATTGTACTATCTTATAGGTGTGGCTTACAGAGAAATCAACTAAAAGAGATGTTTAATATTAATATTAATAAATGTGGAAAATAGAAGAAGAAACACCCTAGAATGGCCAGGCCTGTTCAAACTTTTGACTTGTTCTGTATATATAAATGGGAAGATTCCCTCCAGAATGCTCTTCAGAACAATCTTTAAGTTCCTGGACCCTACAACACAAATCAAAATGTTAAAATACCATTTCACAATACTTGGGATTGATATTCTTAGTGTGTTTAAAGTTGGCATGTTTTGTATATGTTTTAAAGGCTGTAACATGGGCTCAACTGACAAAACAGAATCTGGTTTCAGTCCAATTCTTCCTGTAAAAATGTGAATATTTATACATAAACTCTGGGTTTTGGATGTATTACCCAGGATCCAATGCATGTGAGACAGTACAGAATTATGTTCACCATTTATCCAATAAAAACAATTAGACTTAATATAGTTGACCCTTATTCTTGCTAAAAAGGTGTTTCTGTGACTCACACTGAGGTAATAAATCACAGGAAACCCTGAGCCAAATAAAAAGGTGTTTCTGTGACTCACACTGAGGTAATAAATCACAGGAAACCCTGAGCCAAATAAAAAGGTGTTTCTGTGACTCACACTGAGGTAATAAATCACAGGAAACCCTGAGCCAAATAAAAAGGTGTTTCTGTGACTCATACTGAGGTAATAAATCACAGGAAACCCTGAACCCGAATAAAAAGGTGTTTCTGTGACTCATACTGAGGTAATAAATCACAGGAAACCCTGAGCCAAATAAAAAGGTGTTTCTGTGACTCATACTGAGGTAATAAATCACAGGAAACCCTGAGCCAAATAAAAAGGTGTTTCTGTGACTCATACTGAGGTAATAAATCACAGGAAACCCTGAGCCAAATAAAAAGGTGTTTCTGTGACTCACACTGAGGTAATAAATCACAGGAAACCCTGAACCCGAATAAAAAGGTGTTTCTGTGACTCATACTGAGGTAATAAATCGCAAGAAAACCTTGACCCAAATAAAATGTCCATAATTCAAGTCTACACATTCATATATAATGCTTTATTGCTGTTATGATTTCATTGTTTAATTTATGCCAAGTGAACCACCTCTGCTCTTTGATAACTAATTCAAAAAGGCATTTCCTTCTGTGCCAACTGCCTGTTCTTATATCTCACTCATCTCTGGACACCCCTGACGATATAAATGTGAGTTTATATATATATACACACATACATATATCCCACATGTAAAACAAAAAATGTGATAGAAAGACCAAGTGTGTGTAATTAATATCTCTTAATAACTAAATGCTGTTAGTTCTGATAGTGATTTCACACCTATAAAGTCCTTACGCACACCACACCTCATCATCTAAACTCTATTTTAACATAGAGAAGATACATTTAACCAAATCATTGCATTGACAAAATCTAGAGATATGAGCTTGGTGGAATTCCTTCACTGCATTTCTAAGTGTCTTGTCCTTGGTAATGTCTGCAATTTCTCTCCTCCGTCATCTTACCTTCTCTCATTCTCTCAGCCATCAACTCACATTTGCTCTTTTCTTTCTCTCCTCTCTTGTTTCTTGCCTTTCCAAAGATTAGCATTATTTGTGCGGTATCAGTCCATTTCCTCTGCGTCAGTCAATTACATAAACTTAGTGTTAATCAATGTACTGACTTAAACTCTATTACAAAATATCCTGCCAACCTTGTAAATCACTGTGACAGTCACAGTCCATAAGTAATGCGATGAAACTCAATGTAAATATGCTACAGTAATATTTAGTCAGTTATCCCCAACCTCAACTGTCCAGCTAGTTATGTCCTGTAAACACTTTAATATTAGGACATGAAATGGCCGATATGTTTTCAATTAGACCAACTTGGATAAATTTGATAGCTTTAGGGATGATATTCACAAAAATATCTCTTGAGTTTAGATGATATCAACAGATTAATGACATGACCGGTTTACGTAACAGTAACTGTCAAATAACAACTGAATTAGTGAATTCTCCCTCCACCTATCAGGGCGTTTTCCTCATCAACATGACAGTGTTTCTGACTAACTGAACACAGGACTACAGTAATTGTTCCCGCCCTGCAGGGAGGTTTTATCGTCATGGCGAACAACACCATAAAAATGCACCTGGGTGCCACTTTTATTCTGTGAGTAAGAAACATTAATAGAAATTCAGAGGACTACTAAATTTGACCAAATGTCTACATTAGAGCATTCAGCTCATTTGAAATGCAGAGCCTCTCCATTCAATCAACCAATCACATTAATTCCTGCCTTCAGGGCAATTCTTACTCGAAGAAATGTTTGAGTATGTGAACCATTTGGTACTTAGACTGCATAAAAACTGCATCACATCAGGTCACATTTTACTGCTGTTAATGCATAGTAGCCGGTTCATGTTGGTAATGTGGCGTCCCGAGGATTTGTGAGATCCGTCGTGGCCCCAGGGCAGTAGTACACTGGTCATGTTCAGTGTTGCCAGATGAGACAGATTCCTGCACAATTTGGTTAATTTAAATGTCGGTGTGCAGGATGAAATGGGCTTGAATGCAACACAAGGGTTATTGAATGCCATTTGCAATATCACTCTGGGTTTGATCAGTGTGGTCATATATGCTCCAATTAACAATCCCACACATCTGAAATGTCCGTTGTTTTATATTTCCGTAAGTGTAGGCCGTTTGCTCCATCGGACACGACTGGCTCAGCAAGATGCCAACTTTGGGTTCATCTCCAGTATCCAGTTGTGTTGCATCGTCAGCTAGTACTGACTACAAGATGGTTTGGCAGTGTACATCACACTGAGTGGTTCTCTCTCTAATCAAGACATTCAACTCCTGCTAATTTCACCACTAAGCTAATAAGCTCCCAGTAATGAGGGGAGGAGGTCTCCAGCCAGAGAGATCCTGTGAAGAATCGATACCCCACCGGGAGAACTTGGTGTTACAGAGTTCAGATCCATCATCTTGACTCAGTGGTGGAGTCCCAAACAGAACCCTATTCACTATCACTCTATCTTTGACCAGAAAGTGTCCGGAATAGAGGGCTGTTTTCAGAGGGAAGGAGAACGACACAGCCCCAGAGAAACTGAACGCAGGAGCAGTTTAATCGAGCATCAAAGACCGTGGCGTCCATTTGGTTAATGGTAATTATTGTACTAGGTTTTGTGATGTGCCCGTGGCTATGACAACCCAGGAATCTGATTGGTTTAATAACGTCCACCCTCTGAGGTGTGTTCTAGTGTTCTAGGAGAGGGTGATAGAACACAGTATGGGGTCACGACGTAATGGTCCTGTTAGCGCTTACGAGCACACACACACACACACACACACACACAGGCATTATCAGCGACACCTCACACCCAGAGAGTGTGTGGCATTATCAGGGACCCCTCACACCCAGAGAGTGTGTGGCATTATCAGGGACTCCTCACATCCAGAGAGTGTGTGGCATTATCAGGGACCCCTCACACCCAGAGAGTGTGTGGCATTATCAGGGACCCCTCACACCCAGAGAGTGTGTGGCATTATCAGGGACCCCTCACACCCAAGCCATAAACTGTCTGCCCCCGTGCCATCAGGCAAGCGTTACAGGTCTCTACTCACCCGCACCAGCAGGCTCAGGAACAGTTTCTTTCCTACTGCTGTTAACATGTTGAACTCTGAAACTCCTCCTAACCTTGCCTACACACTGCTAGCTTATTCACTTGATCTGCCATGTGCACAATACATCCTGTGGTACTCCTCTAGCTACCTCTGGCCCTACACACTACTAGCCTATTTATTACATTTACATAATACATCCTGTGGTACTCCTCTAGCTACCTCTGGCCCTACACACTGCTAGCCTATTTATTACATTTACACAATACATCCTGTGGTACTCCTCTAGCTACCTCTGACCCTACACACTACTAGCCTATTTATTATATTTACACAATACATCCTGTGGTACTCCTCTAGCTACCTCTGACCCTACACACTACTAGCCTATTTATTATATTTACACAATACATCCTGTGGTACTCCTCTAGCTACCTCTGGCCCTACACACTGCTAGCCTATTTATTACATTTACACAATACATCCTGTGGTACTCCTCTAGCTACCTCTGGCCCTGCACACTGCTAGCCTATTTATTATATTTACACAATACATCCTGTGGTACTCCTCTAGCTACCTCTGGCCCTGCACACTACTAGCCTATTTATTATATTTACACAATACATCCTGTGGTACTCCTCTAGCTACCTCTGGCCCTACACACTGCTAGCCTATTTATTATATTTACACAATACATCCTGTGGTACTCCTCTAGCAACCTCTGGCCCTACACACTACTAGCTTATTTATTATATTTACACAATACATCCTGTGGTACTCCTCTAGCTACCTCTGGCCCTACACACTACTAGCCTATTTATTACATTTACACAATACATCCTGTGGTACTCCTCTAGCTACCTCTGGCCCTACACACTACTAGCCTATTTATTATATTTACACAATACATCCTGTGGTACTCCTCTAGCTACCTCTGACCCTACACACTACTAGCCTATTTATTATATTTACATAATACATCCTGTGGTACTCCTCTAGCTACCTCTGGCCCTGCACACTGCTAGCCTATTTATTATATTTACACAATACATCCTGTGGTAGTCCTCTAGCTACCTCTGGCCCTGCACACTGCTAGCCTATTTATTATATTTACACAATACATCCTGTGGTACTCCTCTAGCTACCTCTGGCCCTGCACACTGCTAGCCTATTTATTATATTTACACAATACATCCGGTGGTACTCCTCTAGCTACCTCTGGCCCTACACACTACTAGCCTATTTATTATATTTACATAATACATCCTGTGGTACTCCTCTAGCTACCTCTGGCCCTGCACACTGCTAGCCTATTTATTATATTGGCTGTTTTGCACAATGTTTATTTTTTGTATCTGTTTACCACTTGTACAGATGTTCTGCACTGGTGTTGCCCTCTGCACATTTGCAATTTGCTACATTTTTGAACTGAACACCTGCACATTTACTTATACATTTCAATTGCACATCAACAGAGTGATCAAATAAAGATACAACATTAGAGGCATGTTAGCATACGCTGAATAAGTTCCCATATAGTTGACTTAATTTAGCTTGTAGCTGGTATCTCTACAGTATCTTTATGGTTGTTTTACTGTATCTCTACAGTCTCTCTACGGTATCTACTGTATCTCTACAGTATCTCTATGGTAGTTTCACTGTATCTCTACAGTATCTACTGTATCTCTACGGTATCTCTATGGTAGTTTCACTGTATCTCTACAGTCTCTCTACGGTATCTACTGTATCTCATAGGTATCTCTATGGTAGTTTCACTGTATCTCTACGGTATCTACTGTATCTCATAGGTATCTCTATGGTAGTTTCACTGTATCTCTACGGTATCTCTATGGTAGATTCACTGTATCTCTACGGTATCTCTACAGTCTCTCTACGGTATCTACTGTATCTCATAGGTATCTCTATGGTAGTTTCACTGTATCTCTACGGTATCTACTGTATCTCCACGGTATCTCTATGATAGTTTCACTGTATCTCTACGGTATCTACTGTATCTCTACGTTATCTCTACGGTATCTACTGTATCTCTACGGTATCTCTATGGTAGTTTCACTGTATCTCTACGGTATCTCTATGGTAGTTTCACTGTATCTCTACGGTATCTCTATGGTAGTTTCACTGTATCTCTACGGTATCTCTACGGTCTCTACTGTATCTCTACGGTATCTCTATGGTAGTTTCACTGTATCTCTACGGTATCTCTATGGTAGTTTCACTGTATCTCTACGGTATCTCTATGGTAGTTTCACTGTATCTCTATGGTATCTCTACGGTCTCTACTGTATCTCTACGGTATCTCTATGGTAGTTTCACTGTATCTCTACGGTATCTCTATGGTAGTTTCACTGTATCTCTACGGTATCTCTATGGTAGTTTCACTGTATCTCTACGGTATCTCTACGCCAGTTTGAGTTGGTAAGACTCATCACATCCTATTGGTATATTTTATAGTTACATTGATAGTTATTCCTAGATGCTCTGGGGATAAATGGGGTACATACATAAAGAAACCCTTGTTGTAATGCAGGAGCTTTGATGATCATTTAGGACAAATTTTATTCTGAATAATATTAATTGCCCCAAGAATATTCACTCCTACACGTTTTCTGAAAAAATGGTGAGACGTTCTCCTGGCCTTGTAAAATACACAAACACTCCCTCCCTCTCTTTCTCTTTTTTTCATTTTCATGAACTGTTTTCACTGTAAAATAATTAAAACAATGCATAATTAAGCATTGGACAGTATTATGGCATGTAATGTGTGTGTGTGTGTGTGGGTGCCTGTGTGTGTGCCTGTGTGTGTGTGTCTGTGTCTGTGTGTGTGTGTGTGTGTGTGTGTGCCTGTGTGTGCCTGTGTGTGCCTGTGTGTGTGCCTGTGTGTGTGCCTGTGTGTGTGTCTGTGTGTGTGTGTGCCTGTGTGCGTGTGTGCATGTGTGCATGTTAGCGTGTGTGTTTGTGTGTGTGTGAGTGGTAGAGCAGAATGATAATGAGGTCACTTTGCTCATATCAACACAGATAGCAGAGCATGAATAATTTAACATGGATACCCTGTATAATGCAGACTTGTTTAAGATAAATATGTGCATTTACCATGAAACGGAACCGCAGCTGAAACAACTGTAATTGTTTACACTGAAACGGTTGTTTCAAACAGTAGGCAACAGTGAAATCTGTTGTATGCAATTATGTTCAGTAAGTGAGATTGGTTTTGATGAAGCAGAACAATAAATACTGTATTTGTATGATATGTTTGCCTTTGCCACACTAATGTTACTACAAAGGTTAATGGCTATCAGCTAATATAGGGGCTAATGGCTAGCAGCTAATATAGGGGCTAATGGCTATCAGATACTATAGGGGCTAATGGCTATCAGATACTATGGGGGCTAATGGCTATCAGATACTATAGGGGCTAATGGCTATCAGCTACTATAGGGGCTAATGGCTATCAGCTACTATAGGGGCTAATGGCTATCAGATACTATAGGGGCTAATGGGCTAAATGGCTAATGGCTATCAGCTACTATAGGGGCTAATATAGGGCTAATGGCTAGCAGCTACTATAGGGGCTAATGGCTATCAGCTACTATAGGGGCTAATGGCTATCAGCTACTATAGGGGCTAATGGCTATCAGCTACTATAGGGGCTAATGGCTATCAGCTACTATAGGGGCTAATGGCTATCAGCTACTATAGGGGCTAATGGCTATCAGCTACTATAGGGGCTAATGGCTAGCAGCTACTATAGGGGCTAATGGCTATCAGCTACTATAGGGGCTAATGGCTAGCAGCTACTATAGGGGCTAATGGCTAGCAGCTACTATAGGGGCTAATGGCTATCAGCTACTATAGGGGCTAATGGCTATCAGCTACTATAGGGGCTAATGGCTAGGGGCTAAGCTACAGCTACTATAGGGGCTAATGGCTATCAGCTAATACTATAGGGGCTAATGGCTATCAGCTACTATAGGGGGGGCTAATGGCTATCAGCTAATATAGGGGCTAATGGCTATCAGCTACTATAGGGGCTAATGGCTAGCAGCTACTATAGGGGCTAATGGCTATCAGCTACTATAGGGGCTAATGGCTAGCAGCTACTATAGGGGCTAATGGCTATCAGCTACTATAGGGGCTAATGGCTAGCAGCTACTATAGGGGCTAATGGCTATCAGCTACTATAGGGGCTAATGGCTAGCAGCTACTATAGGGGCTAATGGCTAGCAGCTACTATAGGGGCTAATGGCTATCAGCTACTATAGGGGCTAATGGCTATCAGCTACTATAGGGGCTAATGGCTATCAGCTACTATAGGGGCTAATGGCTAGCAGCTACTATAGGGGCTAATGGCTATCAGCTACTATAGGGGCTAATGGCTATCAGCTACTATAGGGCTAATGGCTATCAGCTACTATAGGGGCTAATGGCTATCAGCTACTATAGGGGCTAATGGCTATCAGCTACTATAGGGGCTAATGGCTATCAGCTACTATAGGGGCTAATGGCTATCAGCTACTATAGGGGCTAATGGCTATCAGCTACTATAGGGGCTAATGGCTATCAGCTACTATAGGGGTTAATGGCTATCAGATACTATAGGGGCTAATGGCTAGCAGCTACTATAGGGGCTAATGGCTATCAGCTACTATAGGGGCTAATGGCTATCAGCTACTATAGGGGCTAATGGCTATCAGCTACTATAGGGGCTAATGGCTATCAGCTACTATAGGGGCTAATGGCTAGGGGCAGCTACTATAGGGGCTAATGGCTATCAGCTACTATAGGGGCTAATGGCTATCAGATACTATAGGGGCTAATGGCTAGCAGCTACTATAGGGGCTAATGCTATCAGATACTATAGGGCTAATCAGCTACTATAGGGGCTAATGGCTATCAGCTACTATAGGGGCTAATGGCTATCAGATACTATAGGGGCTAATGGCTATCAGCTACTATAGGGGCTAATGGCTATCAGCTACTATAGGGGCTAATGGCTATCAGCTACTATAGGGGCTAATGGCTAGCAGCTACTATAGGGGCTAATGGCTAGCAGCTACTATAGGGGCTAATGGCTAGCAGCTACTATAGGGGGCTAATGGGCTAATGGCTGGCTATCAGCTACTATAGGGGCTAATGGCTAGGGCTAAGCTACTATAGGGGCTAATGGCTAGCAGCTACTATAGGGGCTAATGGGCAGCTACTATAGGGGCTAATGGCTAGGGGGGCAGCTACTATAGGGGCTAATGGCTAGCAGCTACTATAGGGGCTAATGGCTAGCAGCTACTATAGGGCTAATGGCTATCAGCTACTATAGGGGCTAATGGCTATCAGCTACTATAGGGCTAATGGCTATCAGCTACTATAGGGGCTAATGGCTATCAGCTACTATATGGGGCTAATGGCTATCAGGGGCTAATGGCTATCAGCTACTATATGGCTATCAGCTAATATAGGGGCTAATGGCTAGCAGCTACTATAGGGGCTAATGGCTAGCAGCTACTATAGGGGCTAATGGCTATCAGCTACTATAGGGGCTAATGGCTAGCAGCTACTATAGGGGCTAATGGCTATCAGCTACTATAGGGGCTAATGGCTATCAGATGGCTACTATAGGGGCTAATGGCAGCTACTATAGGGGCTAATGGCTAGCAGCTAATATAGGGGCTAATGGCTAGCAGCTACTATAGGGGCTAATGGCTAGCAGCTACTATAGGGGCTAATGGCTAGCAGCTACTATAGGGGCTAATGGCTAGCAGCTACTATAGGGGCTAATGGCTATCAGCTACTATAGGGGCTAATGGCTATCAGCTACTATAGGGGCTAATGGCTATCAGATACTATAGGGGCTAATGGCTATCAGCTACTATAGGGGCTAATGGCTAGCAGCTACTATAGGGGCTAATGGCTATCAGCTACTATAGGGCCTAGCTACTATAGGGGGCTAGCAGCTACTATAGGGGCTAATGGCTAGCAGCTACTATAGGGGCTAATGGCTATCAGCTACTATAGGGGCTAATGGCTATCAGCTACTATAGGGGCTAATGGCTAGCAGCTACTATAGGGGCTAATGGCTATCAGCTACTATAGGGGCTAATGGCTATCAGCTACTATAGGGGCTAATGGCTAGCAGCTACTATAGGGGCTAATGGCTAGCAGCTACTATAGGGGCTAATGGCTAGCAGCTACTATAGGGGCTAATGGCTATCAGCTACTATAGGGGCTAATGGCTAGCAGCTACTATAGGGGCTAATGGCTATCAGCTACTATAGGGGCTAATGGCAGCTACTATAGGGGCTAATGGCTATCAGCTACTATAGGGGCTAATGGCTATCAGCTACTATAGGGGCTAATGGCTATCAGCTACTATAGGGGCTAATGGCTAGCAGCTACTATAGGGGCTAATGGCTAGCAGCTACTATAGGGGCTAATGGCTATCAGATACTATAGGGGCTAATGGCTAGCAGCTACTATAGGGGCTAATGGCTAGCAGCTACTATAGGGGCTAATGGCTATCAGATACTATAGGGGCTAATGGCTATCAGATACTATAGGGGCTAATGGCTATCAGATACTATAGGGGCTAATGGCTATCAGATACTATAGGGGCTAATGGCTATCAGATACTATAGGGGCTAATGGCTAGCAGCTACTATAGGGGCTAATGGCTAGCAGCTACTATAGGGGCTAATGGCTATCAGCTAATATAGGGGCTAATGGCTATCAGCTACTATAGGGGCTAATGGCTATCAGATACTATAGGGGCTAATGGCTATCAGCTAATATAGGGGCTAATGGCTAGCAACTACTATAGGGGCTAATGGCTAGCAGCTACTATAGGGGCTAATGGCTATCAGCTAATATAGGGGCTAATGGCTAGCAGCTACTATAGGGGCTAATGGCTAGCAGCTACTATAGGGGCTAATGGCTATCAGATACTATAGGGGCTAATGGCTATCAGCTACTATAGGGGCTAATGGCTATCAGATACTATAGGGGCTAATGGCTAGCAGCTAATATAGGGGCTAATGGCTAGCAGCTACTATAGGGGTTAATGGCTATCAGCTAATATAGGGGCTAATGGCTAGCAGCTACTATAGGGGCTAATGGCTAGCAGCTACTATAGGGGCTAATGGCTAGCAGCTACTATAGGGGCTAATGGCTATCAGATACTATAGGGGCTAATGGCTATCAGCTACTATAGGGGCTAATGGCTATCAGATACTATAGGGGCTAATGGCTATCAGATACTATAGGGGCTAATGGCTAGCAGCTACTATAGGGGCTAATGGCTATCAGATACTATAGGGGCTAATGGCTAGCAGCTACTATAGGGGCTAATGGTTATCTGCTACTATAGGGGCTAATGGCTATCAGCTACTATAGGGGCTAATGGCTATCAGCTACTATAGGGGCTAATGGCTATCAGCTACTATAGGGGCTAATGGCTATCAGCTACTATAGGGGCTAATGACTATCAGCTACTACAGGGGTTAATCTGCCACTGCATTACAGGATATAATCTCTATCTGTTACTACAGGATATAATCTCTATTTGTTACTACAGGATATAATCTCTATCTGTTACTACAGGGGCAGTTATTTTTCACAGCTCTTGATAACATTACTGAATGAGTCCCCATTGAATATGTGAGAGCAGAGGAACTTCGATTATTTCCTGCCGGAAAATGCCTTGATTCATTTATAGGAATCTACTTTCTCACTGGTTCTTGCTTTATAATTAAAATTTGTTTTATGAATATGCAAATAGCGGGAACTGTTAAACGCAGTTACGCAATACATTTTACAAGCTCTGAAATATTTAGATGCTGAAAAATTCCTATATGGAGATGAGAGAATGTTGCTTTTATTGATGATTATTGGTCAAAGCCAATCATGAAATAATGTTTTTGGAGGTACATAATTCCCATAGCAGTTTAGAGCTCTTGTGAGTGCTCTATAAATCATATTAATTATTAGTATTACCATAAATATTTCAATGAATTATGCAAACATTTCTTTTTTGTAGATATTTTCATAATTTTCATGCTTTATTTGAGAGATGGAGAAAGTGGTGGCGTTAGAGGAGAGTGTGAGAGTGTGAGAGTGTGAGAGTGTGAGAGTGAGAGTGTGAGAGTGTGAGAGTGAGAGTGTGAGAGTGTGAGAGTGTGAGAGTGAGAGTGTGAGTGTGAGAGTGTGAGAGTGTGAGAGTGAGAGTGTGAGAGTGTGAGAGAGAGAGTGTGAGAGTGTGAGAGTGTGAGAGAGAGAGTGTGAGAGTGTGAGAGTGTGAGAATGTGAGTGTGAGAGTGTGAGAGTGTGAGAGTGTGAGTGTTCTAGACTACTGGACCACCCCAGACCACTGGACGACCCAATCTGAATTTTCTACCTGGAAACAGAACCAACCTGAAAGTTCAGTTGTGTCAAAGTCATGTGGTGAGTTGCCCACCAGAAATAATTGATCACTTTAGAGACTAAATTATAACTAGGCCCTACATCAGTTCGTTTGAAAGTCCTGCTGTTAATTATGCTTTGCTCTGTACACTCTTCTTACTTGTTCTGTGTTGGTGAGTTGGTTGAAACTCTTGTCAGATGAGGAGACCAGTAGAGCTAATTTGACTGCCTGTCAGCTTCTAGCTAGCGCTGATTTACAATCCATTATGTCATAACTGTCCACCACACTAATCATAAACTAAGTGGACTGATCTACAAATCACTAACTCATAATCACCCATCCTAATGTACGGCTATTGTGATTGAATAAGGCAAGCTTCCTCCCCATCGGAAATACATTTGGAGGGAGAAAAGAGGCGCTACTTCATTTTATTATTATTTTTTAACCCTGAAATGAGAAAATAACAAAAGCTGTTTTATCAAATTGACATGATGTTATGTTCGAAATGTTATGTGACAAATTGAGAGTCAATTGGTTTATATGGTATAAAGTGTTGTTGAACTAGTTGACATCGATGTAAAACAGGTAGCTTTTTTCACACATTCTCTTTCTTTATGGATCACGCAGGCTATCAAAGCAATTGAACAAAATCTATTTGTCTAAATCATTGAACACAGATCTGTTTTTGAATTATTACTGTATTGATCTCTGAACGTTAAGACAAGCTTTTCAAATGTTAAAAATTGGTAGCTAATTGTGTGTTTGACGGGTTCAAACACTGGAATTGGAATATTAAATAGAATGAACTAAGTTACATGTTACTGCGTTACTGCGTTAATGCGTTACTGTGTTAATGACACTATGCTGAAACAGATTAATCATTACAGCATGCAATCAATAACATACACATATTTATATGACACATAGTTTTTTATGTCCTGTTCGCTCATATGGACGAGTTAGCTAGTTGTTTACCAATATGCTAATTTGTATGACAGAGGTACATTTAATGTTTTGTTTCATATATATCCTGAATGACCAGGTATTGGGAAAAGAATCAGAATTGGGCTGCCTGTGTGAACGCAGATATAAAGTCAGTCTGTCTAAAGTGAGCCTGAATGTGTTCTGACTTCACCTGAGGCAGTATGAGCCTGAATGTGTTCTGACTTCACCTGAGGCAGTATCAGCCTGAATGTGTTCTGACTACACCTGAGGCAGTATCAGCCTGAATGTGTTCTGACTTCACCTGAGGCAGTATCAGCCTGAATGTGTTCTGACTTCACCTGAGGCAGTATGAGCCTGAATGTGTTCTGACTTCACCTGAGGCAGTATGAGCCTGAATGTGTTCTGACTTCACCTGAGGCAGTATCAGCCTGAATGTGTTCTGACTTCACCTGAGGCAGTATCAGCCTGAATGTGTTCTGACTTCACCTGAGGCAGTATGAGCCTGAATGTGTTCTGACTTCACCTGAGGCAGTATCAGCCTGAATGTGTTCTGACTTCACCTGAGGCAGTATGAGCCTGAATGTGTTCTGACTTCACCTGAGGCAGTATCAGCCTGAATGTGTTCTGACTTCACCTGAGGCAGTATCAGCCTGAATGTGTTCTGACTTCACCTGAGGCAGTATGAGCCTGAATGTGTTCTGACTTCACCTGAGGCAGTATCAGCTCTGGGTTCCAATTAAATAGGAGAACGTGATTCAGATATCAGCAGTGCTTTCCCTCATTCTAAATCAATATTGGCAGAACGGAACCACACACGGAACCAACACACGGAACCAACACACGGAACCACACACAGAACCACACACGGAACCAACACACGGAACCACACACGGAACCAACACACGGAACCACACACGGAACCAACACACGGAACCACACACGGAACCAACACACGGAACCACACACGGAACCAACACACGGAACCACACACGGAACCAACACACGGAACCACACACGGAACCACACACGGAAGCAACACACGGAACCACACACCCGAGGGTAGTTCCGTCCTCTTTTTCTCTGTTACCTTCATCCTCTCATTCTCTTATTCCTCTCTTTCTCCACTTCTCAGTCTCCATCACTCAACCTCCTTCTCCTCCCAACATCCCTCTCTACTTCTCCGCCTCCTCTACTTCTCCGCCTCCTTTCCTCCACCTCTTTCTCCTCCCAACCTCCATCTCCACTTCTCAGTCTCCATCACTCCACCCTCTTTCTCTCCCTCTCACCTACCCCATCCATCTGTTCAACCATCCATCAACTTCTGTCCTTTCCCTCTATTAGTTTTTATCCCTCTTAACTCCAAAATGTCAGACAGTGAGGTAACAGAGAGACGGTGTAATGTTTTATCTGACTGGGAGCTGGGGGGCCGGGGGCAGGTGGAGGCAGGTGGAGACAGGTGGAGGCAGGTGGAGACAGGTTGAGGCAGGTGGAGACAGGTGGAGGCAGGTGGAGGTAGGTGGAGACAGGTGGAGGCAGGTGGATGCAGGTGGAGACAGGTGGAGGCAGGTGGAGACAGGTGGAGGCAGGTGGAGGCAGGTGGAGACAGGTGGAGACAGGTGGAGACAGGTGGATGCAGGTAGAGGCAGGTGGAGACAGGTGGAGGCAGGTGGAGACAGGTGGAGGCAGGTGGAGACAGGTGGAGACAGGTGGAGACAGGTGGAGGCAGGTGGAGGCAGGTGGAGACAGAGGCAGGTAGAGACAGGTAGAAGCAGGTGGAGGCAGGTGGAGGCAGGTAGAAGCAGGTGGAGACAGGTAGAGGCAGGTGGAAGCAGGTGGAGGCAGGTGGAGGCAGGTGGAAGCAGGTGGAGGCAGGTGGAGGCAGGTGGAGACAGGTGGAGACAGAGGCAGGTAGAGACAGGTAGAAGCAGGTGGAGGCAGGTGGAGGCAGGTAGAAGCAGGTGGAGACAGGTAGAGGCAGGTGGAAGCAGGTGGAGGCAGGTGGAGGCAGGTGGAAGCAGGTGGAGGCAGGTGGAGGCAGGTGGAGACAGGTGGAGACAGAGGCAGGTAGAGACATGTAGAAGCAGGTGGAGGCAGGTGAAGGCAGGTAGAAGCAGGTGGAGACAGGTAGAGGCAGGTGGAAGCAGGTGGAGGCAGGTGGAGGCAGGTGGAAGCAGGTGGAGGCAGGTGGAGGCAGGTGGAGACAGGTGGAGACAGAGGCAGGTAGAGACATGTAGAAGCAGGTGGAGACAGGTAGAGGCAGGTGGAGGCAGGTGGAGGCAGGTGGAGGCAGGTAGAAGCAGGTGGAGACAGGTGGAGGCAGGTGGAAGCAGGTGGAGGCAGGTGGAGGCAGGTGGAGGCAGGTGGAGAAGGGGAGCAGTGAAGAAGAAGTTACGGGTATTTTAGTATTACACACTGGTTTCCTCAATGGGGCTCATTGCTCATTGTGTCATTGGTCCTGTGGACAAAAGCAGAGCAGAACACATCACTTCTGAGCATTAAATTGATTAGTAGAAGAATGATGGCAGCTGTCAGATGTATGAGAGAAGTTAGGGAAGTTCGCTCTGGAGGAGCCAGATTAGAGGGATTAGTGATGTTGTGTGTTTCAATGATAGATGGTTCCACTGGTTTGACTCATGTTGTGTGCAACTTCACCTACAACTGTATGTTCATTAGTCTTTATCATGTTGTGTCTTTTTCAACTTCACCTACAACTGTATGTTCATTAGTCTTTATCATGTTGTGTTCAACTTCACCTACAACTGTATGTTCATTAGTCTTTATCATGTTGTGTTCAACTTCACCTACAACTGTATGTTCATTAGTCTTTATCATGTTGTGTTCAACTTCACCTACAACTGTATGTTCATTAGTCTTTATCATGTTTAGCTGTGTTCCTTTAGAAGGTTCTCCACAAAAACATATCAATGTACACTAACTAAAATCCACAAAAAGTATGTTTCTGTCACGTTCCAGGGTGTCGTGTGGTAAAAAAAGCTAGATGCAGAGCAGGTAAATCACGTTCAATTAGGTTCAATTAAAGTAAAACAGACACCAAACTGACAAACATTTATACTGGACGCAAATCAAATTGCACCGTAGCGACATACATACATTTACAAATGCCACGTCATGAACAATGAACCAATACTCACCAATAAAGTTAACGCCACGTAAAAACAATGATCGATAAAGTGATGACATTTCCCAGTGACTTAAATACAAAGCTAATCATCCTGCTAACCGCTAACTATGCCCAGATGTGTACATTCAATAACAAACCAATTCATCAACCAGGAACTAAAACGTTTGCCACCTACCTACTGTCGTTTGAAAGGAGAAGTTAATTATGCATAATTAGTGCACTGACAACCGTGTCGTCATGACAACTGTGACAAACTTCCAAACGTTTGACGTGACAACATATTTTGAATGGCTCGTGTCTAAGGACGAGTTGAGCGGCGAAGTAGCAGTGAAGTGTTGTGAAACTTTGTAATGCCAACTGAGCAGTGCCAACCTGAGGTAACCGGATTAGCTGTTTGACTGTTATATGAGTCGACCTGCCGGCGGGGTTAAAAATGACAACGGCGACCATCACACGGCATTATGCTATCTTGTTCCCGCGACGACTATCACATGTTCATTATTTGGCGGTCCTGGCCGTGCTGGCAGCCAATGAGATCGTGGAGCAAAGGGCAAACATGGCTTCTCAACAGCCCTGTGTTCACTACCAATAGGGCTCTGGTGAAATGTAGTGCGCAAAATAGGGAATGAGAAGTCATTATGGACTCACCCTAACTGGCTGAAATAAGTGGAACGGAAACAAAAAGCTGATGTAATGACATCATGTCCATTATGAGGAGAAATGCGATTGGCTAATGTTGTAATAATGTCCATTATGGGGAGATGTGATTGGTTGATTGGCAAATGGATCATGCGGTGGAAAGGTTAAAAGCCATGTGAGCTAAATGGAAAACCACAGGACATGTTCCTCAAGTTGATCAACCACATTGTGAAACCAGTGAACCCAGTGAACCCAGTGAAACCAGTGAAATCAGTGAACCCAGTGAAAGCAGTGTAACCAGTGAACCCAGTGAAACCAGTGAACCCAGTGAAAGCAGTGTAACCAGTGAACCCAGTGAACCCAGTGAACCCAGTGAACC
Source organism: Dallia pectoralis (assembly GCA_029465975.1). NCBI lineage: Eukaryota > Metazoa > Chordata > Actinopteri > Esociformes > Umbridae > Dallia > Dallia pectoralis. Next base: position 1,517,421 of record CM055739.1, on the reverse strand, counting down.
CAGTGAAAGCAGTGTAACCAGTGTAACCAGTGAAACCAGTGAACCCAGTGAACCCAGTGAAAGCAGTGTAACCAGTGTAACCAGTGAAACCAGTGAACCCAGTGAAACCAGTGAACCCAGTGAAACCAGTGAAACCAGTGAACCTAGTGAACCCAGTGAACCCAGTGAACCCAGTGAAACCAGTGAACCCAGTGAAAGCAGTGAAAGCAGTGAACCTAGTGAACCCAGTGAACCCAGTGAAACCAGTGAACCCAGTGAACCCAGTGAAAGCAGTGTAACCAGTGAACCCAGTGAAACCAGTGAACCCAGTGAAAGCAGTGTAACCAGTGAACCCAGTGAACCCAGTGAACCCAGTGAAAGCAGTGTAACCAGTGTAACCAGTGAAACCAGTGAACCCAGTGAACCCAGTGAACCCAGTGAAAGCAGTGTAACCAGTGTAACCAGTGAAACCAGTGAACCCAGTGAAACCAGTGAACCCAGTGAAACCAGTGAAACCAGTGAACCTAGTGAACCCAGTGAACCCAGTGAAACCAGTGAACCCAGTGAAAGCAGTGAAAGCAGTGAAACCAGGGAACCCAGTGAAACCAGTGAACCCAGTGAAAGCAGTGAAACCAGTGAACCACATTTTACCAGAAAATGTGATGCATTAGAAACGGAATGAGTCACATTTACCTGAATACAGCTTCTAAATTCAAACATATTTAGAAGGCTGGGTTAAAGCTGGGTTAAGGCTGGGTTAAGACTGGGTTAAGGCCGGGTTAAATATGGCAGTAATTGCTTTCATACATTTTCAACCAGAATGAAACGGATGTATATCTTATGTTTTCCTTAATGTGTTCAACACTTCCAAATACGTCCAGAATTTGTTTTCTACCCAATCTGTCATCTTATTTCCAGACACATTTGCCCAATTCTGCAATTCTGCAATTCTGAATGTGACTGGGGTAACAGGGTGACCTGATGGGAGTGACAGGGTGACCAGATGGGGGTGACAGGGTCACCAGATGGGGGTGACAGGGTGACCAGATGGGGGTGACAGGGTGACCAGATGAGGATGACCAGATGGGGGTGACAGGGTGACCAGATGGGGGGTGACAGGGTGACCAGATGGGGTGACAGGGTGACCAGATGGGGGTGACAGGGTCACCAGATGGGGGTGACAGGGTGACCAGATGGGGGTGACAGGGTGACCAGATGAGGGTGACCAGATGGTGGTGACCAGATGGGGGTGACAGGGTGACCTGATGGGGGTGACAGGGTGACCAGATGAGGGTGACAGGGTCACCAGATTGGGGTGACAGGGTGACCTGATGAGGGTGACCAGATGGGGGTGACAGGGTGACCTGATGAGGGTGACAGGGTGACCTGATGAGGGTGACCAGATGGGGGTGACAGGGTGACCAGATGGGGGTGACAGGGTGACCAGATGGGGGTGACAGGGTGACCTGATGGGGGTGACCAGATGGGGGTAACAGGGTGACCAGATGGGGGTAACAGGGTGACCTGATGAGGGTGACAGGGTGACCAGATGGGGGTGACAGGGTCACCAGATGGGGGTGACAGGGTGACCTGATGGGGGTGACAGGGTGACCAGATGGGGGTGACAGGGTGACCTGATGGGGGTGACAGGGTGACCAGATGGGGGTGACAGGGTGACCTGATGGGGGTGGCCTGACTAGGTGGACAAAGTGACCTGCCGGTCAAAAGCACAAAATAAAAGCGTGTTGGTTCTAATCTACTAGCCAACAGAGTGAACCCCCTGCTGTTCTGACCCAGAGCCAAGCAGTTAACCTAATTGATCCCAGGTTGGTGCTGTAAATAAGCATACTGTTCTTAGCATACTCAACAATAAAAGAACAAAATAGCAGTAAAATAACAGTAAAAAGACCACATTAAATTCATTGATCTACATGATATTCCCCAAGATAGCTCTCACACTGTCAGTCATTCCTGTGTATCTCTCACACTGTCAGTCATTCCTGTGTATCTCTCACACTGTCAGTAATGACTGGTATCTCTCACACTGTCAGTAATGGCTGGTATCTCTCACACTGTCAGTCATTCCTGTGTATCTCTTACACTTTCATTAATGACTGGTATTTCTCACACACTGCCAGTTAGGGCTGGTATCTCTTACATTTGTCAGTAATGTCTGGTATCTCTCACACTGTCATTCGTGGTTGGTATCTCTCACATTTGCCACTGACAGATCCTTGATGCGTTTATGAAGTGATATAGTAAGTTCTTTCATAATCTAAACATACATCTTTTACTTAATGATCAGACCAGATACGTTTTTTTGATTAAATTGAGACTCAGCTATAATGTTTGTTTGGTAATGCAATGTTTTTTGCTCTCTGGTGCATCTCATCCAGAGAGATACCTTCATCTTTCCCATCCAGAGAGATACCTTCATCTTTGATATTTTGTTTACAGCCGTTTTGATAACATGCAAGTCTTTTCTCCCGACGACATAAACACTTGTTTGTTTTTCAATTAGCTCTGTTTTCTGCCGTGTAACAGATCTAAAGATCTTTCCGCTCAGCCTGTCATGTCAGTATTCATGCCGTTTATCTGAGCAGCTTCCTGATCATATCAGCTCTTCACTCTGTTCTCCAGTGATTTACACAAATTATTCTAAAAAGGAGACATTTTTAAAGCATCTTATAAATAATTGACTGTGGTTTCAGGTGGTTGTTATGCTTCTAATTAATCCTGTCTTTAGGCGGGTAATTAGGGTTATCTATTCAATACAGAGGTCCCAAATGACACCATATACGCGTCATTGAATGGCTTTGGTCTAAACTAACACACTATGTTAGAAATAGGTTGCAATTTGGGACAAAATCTGAACTCTAAAGGGAAGAGAATGAGAGAGAAGAGTGAGAAAAGAAAGAGAGGTGAGGGGAGGTAGAGATGAAGCTATTTGTAAAAGAGGAAACGTGATTATCTCATCAGTACTGTGGTTATTTACTAGAGAACGCAGCATGGTGATATATATATACAGGATGTACAAAGATTAAAGTGTGTATAGCAGGTAGGTCATTAGAGTGCATGGATTATATGACCGAGGTTATGGGGGGGAAAGCATTTGAGAATACCTGAGCAAATAGAGTGATTCAAGAATGTCAACAGGTATGACAGCAGTCCAGGTGAGAGAGGTCCACTGGGCAAAAAGGGCATAAGTGAGAAAACTGAATGTTGTATGGGGCCAACTGGATGCATTAAGCTGGTGGTGGGTGTTGTATGGGCAAACTGGATGCATTAAGCTAGTGGTGGGTGTTGTATGGGGCAAACTGGATGCATTAAGCTAGTGGTGGGTGTTGTATGGGCAAACTGGATGCATTAAGCTAGTGGTGGGTGTTGTATGGGGCAAACTGGATGCATTACGCTAGTGGTGGGTGTTGTATGGGGCAAACTGGATGCATTAAGCTGGTGGTGGGTGTTGTATGGGCAAACTGGATGCATTAAGCTGGTGGTGGGTGTTGTATGGGGCAAACTGGATGCATTAAGCTGGTGGTGGGTGTTGTATGGGGCAAACTGGATGCATTAAGCTGGTGGTGGGTGTTGTATGGGGCCAACTGGATGCATTAAGCTGGTGGTGGGTGTTGTATGGGGCAAACTGGATGCATTAAGCTAGTGGTGGGTGTTGTATGGGGCAAACTGGATGCATTAAGCTGGTGGTGGGTGTTGTATGGGGCAAACTGGATGCATTAAGCTGGTGGTGGGTGTTGTATGGGGCAAACTGGATGCATTAAGCTGGTGGTGGGTGTTGTATGGGGCAAACTGGATGCATTAAGCTGGTGGTGGGTGTTGTATGGGGCCAACTGGATGCATTAAGCTGGTGGTGGGTGTTGTATGGGGCCAACTGGATGCATTAAGCTAGTGGTGGGTGTTGTATGGGCAAACTGGATGCATTACGCTAGTGGTGGGTGTTGTATGGGGCAAACTGGATGCATTAAGCTAGTGGTGGGTGTTGTATGGGGCAAACTGGATGCATTAAGCTAGTGGTGGGTGTTGTATGGGGCCAACTGGATGCATTAAGCTGGTGGTGGGTGTTGTATGGGGCCAACTGGATGCATTAAGCTAGTGGTGGGTGTTGTATGGGGCAAACTGGATGCATTAAGCTAGTGGTGGGTGTTGTATGGGCAAACTGGATGCATTACGCTAGTGGTGGGTGTTGTATGGGGCAAACTGGATGCATTAAGCTGGTGGTGGGTGTTGTATGGGCAAACTGGATGCATTAAGCTGGTGGTGGGTGTTGTATGGGGCCAACTGGATGCATTAAGCTAGTGGTGGGTGTTGTATGGGGCAAACTGGATGCATTAAGCTAGTGGTGGGTGTTGTATGGGGCAAACTGGATGCATTAAGCTGGTGGTGGGTGTTGTATGGGGCCAACTGGATGCATTAAGCTAGTGGTGGGTGTTGTATGGGGCAAACTGGATGCATTAAGCTAGTGGTGGGTGTTGTATGGGGCAAACTGGATGCATTACGCTAGTGGTGGGTGTTGTATGGGGCAAACTGGATGCATTAAGCTAGTGGTGGGTGTTGTATGGGCAAACTGGATGCATTAAGCTAGTGGTGGGTGTTGTATGGGCAAACTGGATGCATTAAGCTAGTGGTGGGTGTTGTATGGGGCAAACTGGATGCATTAAGCTGGTGGTGGGTGTTGTATGGGCAAACTGGATGCATTAAGCTGGTGGTGGGTGTTGTATGGGCAAACTGGATGCATTAAGCTGGTGGTGGGTGTTGTATGGGGCAAACTGGATGCATTAAGCTAGTGGTGGGTGTTGTATGGGGCAAACTGGATGCATTAAGCTAGTGGTGGGTGTTGTATGGGGCAAACTGGATGCATTAAGCTGGTGGTGGGTGTTGTATGGGGCAAACTGGATGCATTAAGCTAGTGGTGGGTGTTGTATGGGGCCAACTGGATGCATTAAGCTAGTGGTGGGTGTTGTATGGGGCCAACTGGATGCATTAAGCTAGTGGTGGGTGTTGTATGGGGCAAACTGGATGCATTAAGCTAGTGGTGGGTGTTGTATGGGGCAAACTGGATGCATTAAGCTAGTGGTGGGTGTTGTATGGGCAAACTGGATGCATTACGCTAGTGGTGGGTGTTGTATGGGGCAAACTGGATGCATTAAGCTAGTGGTGGGTGTTGTATGGGGCAAACTGGATGCATTAAGCTAGTGGTGGGTGTTGTATGGGGCAAACTGGATGCATTAAGCTGGTGGTGGGTGTTGTATGGGGCAAACTGGATGCATTAAGCTAGTGGTGGGTGTTGTATGGGGCCAACTGGATGCATTAAGCTAGTGGTGGGTGTTGTATGGGGCAAACTGGATGCATTAAGCTAGTGGTGGGTGTTGTATGGGCAAACTGGATGCATTACGCTAGTGGTGGGTGTTGTATGGGGCAAACTGGATGCATTAAGCTAGTGGTGGGTGTTGTATGGGGCCAACTGGATGCATTAAGCTAGTGGTGGGTGTTGTATGGGGCCAACTGGATGCATTAAGCTAGTGGTGGGTGTTGTATGGGGCAAACTGGATGCATTAAGCTAGTGGTGGGTGTTGTATGGGGCAAACTGGATGCATTAAGCTAGTGGTGGGTGTTGTATGGGGCAAACTGGATGCATTAAGCTAGTGGTGGGTGTTGTATGGGGCCAACTGGATGCATTAAGCTAGTGGTGGGTGTTGTATGGGGCCAACTGGATGCATTAAGCTAGTGGTGGGTGTTGTATGGGGCAAACTGGATGCATTAAGCTAGTGGTGGGTGTTGTATGGGGCCAACTGGATGCATTAAGCTAGTGGTGGGTGTTGTATGGGGCAAACTGGATGCATTAAGCTAGTGGTGGGTGTTGTATGGGGCAAACTGGATGCATTAAGCTAGTGGTGGGTGTTGTATGGGGCAAACTGGATGCATTAAGCTAGTGGTGGGTGTTGTATGGGCAAACTGGATGCATTAAGCTAGTGGTGGGTGTTGTATGGGCAAACTGGATGCATTAAGCTGGTGGTGGGTGTTGTATGGGGCAAACTGGATGCATTAAGCTGGTGGTGGGTGTTGTATGGGGCCAACTGGATGCATTAAGCTAGTGGTGGGTGTTGTATGGGCAAACTGGATGCATTAAGCTGGTGGTGGGTGTTGTATGGGGCAAACTGGATGCATTAAGCTAGTGGTGGGTGTTGTATGGGGCAAACTGGATGCATTAAGCTAGTGGTGGGTGTTGTATGGGCAAACTGGATGCATTAAGCTAGTGGTGGGTGTTGTATGGGGCAAACTGGATGCATTAAGCTAGTGGTGGGTGTTGTATGGGGCAAACTGGATGCATTAAGCTAGTGGTGGGTGTTGTATGGGGCAAACTGGATGCATTAAGCTGGTGGTGGGTGTTGTATGGGCAAACTGGATGCATTAAGCTAGTGGTGGGTGTTGTATGGGGCAAACTGGATGCATTAAGCTGGTGGTGGGTGTTGTATGGGGCAAACTGGATGCATTAAGCTAGTGGTGGGTGTTGTATGGGGCAAACTGGATGCATTAAGCTAGTGGTGGGTGTTGTATGGGGCAAACTGGATGCATTAAGCTGGTGGTGGGTGTTGTATGGGGCCAACTGGATGCATTAAGCTGGTGGTGGGTGTTGTATGGGGCAAACTGGATGCATTAAGCTAGTGGTGGGTGTTGTATGGGGCAAACTGGATGCATTAAGCTAGTGGTGGGTGTTGTATGGGGCAAACTGGATGCATTAAGCTAGTGGTGGGTGTTGTATGGGGCCAACTGGATGCATTAAGCTAGTGGTGGGTGTTGTATGGGGCCAACTGGATGCATTAAGCTAGTGGTGGGTGTTGTATGGGGCAAACTGGATGCATTAAGCTAGTGGTGGGTGTTGTATGGGGCCAACTGGATGCATTAAGCTAGTGGTGGGTGTTGTATGGGGCAAACTGGATGCATTAAGCTAGTGGTGGGTGTTGTATGGGGCAAACTGGATGCATTAAGCTAGTGGTGGGTGTTGTATGGGGCAAACTGGATGCATTAAGCTAGTGGTGGGTGTTGTATGGGCAAACTGGATGCATTAAGCTAGTGGTGGGTGTTGTATGGGCAAACTGGATGCATTAAGCTGGTGGTGGGTGTTGTATGGGGCCAACTGGATGCATTAAGCTAGTGGTGGGTGTTGTATGGGCAAACTGGATGCATTAAGCTGGTGGTGGGTGTTGTATGGGGCAAACTGGATGCATTAAGCTAGTGGTGGGTGTTGTATGGGGCAAACTGGATGCATTAAGCTAGTGGTGGGTGTTGTATGGGCAAACTGGATGCATTACGCTAGTGGTGGGTGTTGTATGGGGCAAACTGGATGCATTAAGCTAGTGGTGGGTGTTGTATGGGGCAAACTGGATGCATTAAGCTAGTGGTGGGTGTTGTATGGGGCAAACTGGATGCATTAAGCTAGTGGTGGGTGTTGTATGGGCAAACTGGATGCATTAAGCTAGTGGTGGGTGTTGTATGGGGCAAACTGGATGCATTAAGCTGGTGGTGGGTGTTGTATGGGGCAAACTGGATGCATTAAGCTAGTGGTGGGTGTTGTATGGGGCAAACTGGATGCATTAAGCTAGTGGTGGGTGTTGTATGGGGCAAACTGGATGCATTAAGCTGGTGGTGGGTGTTGTATGGGGCCAACTGGATGCATTAAGCTGGTGGTGGGTGTTGTATGGGGCAAACTGGATGCATTAAGCTAGTGGTGGGTGTTGTATGGGGCAAACTGGATGCATTAAGCTAGTGGTGGGTGTTGTATGGGGCAAACTGGATGCATTAAGCTGGTGGTGGGTGTTGTATGGGGCCAACTGGATGCATTAAGCTAGTGGTGGGTGTTGTATGGGCAAACTGGATGCATTAAGCTGGTGGTGGGTGTTGTATGGGGCCAACTGGATGCATTAAGCTAGTGGTGGGTGTTGTATGGGCAAACTGGATGCATTAAGCTGGTGGTGGGTGTTGTATGGGGCAAACTGGATGCATTAAGCTAGTGGTGGGTGTTGTATGGGGCAAACTGGATGCATTAAGCTAGTGGTGGGTGTTGTATGGGCAAACTGGATGCATTACGCTAGTGGTGGGTGTTGTATGGGGCAAACTGGATGCATTAAGCTAGTGGTGGGTGTTGTATGGGGCAAACTGGATGCATTAAGCTAGTGGTGGGTGTTGTATGGGGCAAACTGGATGCATTAAGCTGGTGGTGGGTGTTGTATGGGGCAAACTGGATGCATTAAGCTAGTGGTGGGTGTTGTATGGGGCCAACTGGATGCATTAAGCTGGTGGTGGGTGTTGTATGGGGCATTGGTAACACATTTTTTTCACGAGAGAGTTTGAGACAGTTCTATAAATGAGATGACCAAAGTCGAACATTGGAATAATAGTCATCTTCACCAAGGCAAGTTTGGCAGCGTGAGTGAAGGCCGATTCTGCAATTAATTCTAGACTTGAGTTTTTTAATGTGGGCTGATGGGTTGAAAAGCATGCACTTAGTATAGTCTATACAATATCTATATCATATTTATATCATATGTATAATATATCTATACATTATCTATATCATATTGATATCATATGTATATAATACCAATACAATATCTATTTCATATATATCTATACATTATCTATATCATATTGATATCATATGTATATAATACCAATACAATATCTAATTCAGATATATCTATACATTATCTATATCATATTGATATCATATGTATAATATATCTATACATTATCTATAGCATATTGATATCATATGTATATATTACCAATACAATATCTATTTCAGATATATCTATACATTATCTATATCATATTGATATCATATGTATATAATACCAATACAATATCTATTTCAGATATATCTATACATTATCTATATCATATTGATATCATATGTATATAATACCAATACAATATCTATTTCCGATATATCTATACATTATCTATATCATATTGATATCATATGTATATAATACCAATACAATATCTATTCCCGATATATCTATACATTATCTATATCATATTGATATCATATGTATAAAATATCTATACATGATCTATATCATATTGATATCATATGTGTATATTCTCAATACAATATTTATTTCAGATATATCTAGACATTATCTATCTCATATCGATATCATATGTATATAATACCAATACAATATCTATTTCCGATATATCTATACATTATCTATATCATATTGATATCAAATGTATATAATACCAATACAATATCTATTCCCGATATATCTATACATTATCTATATCATATTGATATCATATGTATAAAATATCTATACATGATCTATATCATATTGATATCATATGTATATATTATCAATACAATATCTATTTCAGATATATCTATACATTATCTATCTCATATCGATATCATATGTATATAATACCAATACAATATCTATTTCCGATATATCTATACATTATCTATATCATATCGATATCATATGTATAATATATCTATACATTATCTATATCATATTGATATCATATGTATATAATACCAATACAATATCTATTTCCGATATATCTATACATTATCTATATCATATTGATATCATATGTATATATTATCAATATGATATCTATTTCAGATATATCTATACATTATCTATATCATATCGATATCATATGTATAATATATCTATACATTATCTATATCATATTGATATCATATGTATAATATATCTATACATTATCTATATCATATTGATATCATATGTATATAATACCAATACAATATCTATTTCCGATATATCTATACATTATCTATATCATATTGATATCATATGTATATATTATCAATATGATATCTATTTTAGATATATCTATACATTATCTATATCATATTGATATCATATGTATAATATATCTATACATTATCTATATCATATTGATATCATATGTATAATATATCTATACATTATCTATATCATATTGATATCATACGGACACACACGTTTATACCTTAAATATATTGGTGTTGTTTGTTTTTACATAATGCTCGTCTGCTGTTGGTTTCTCATCACTCTCATAATTTATTTTTAAGAAAGAAGTTGTTGGGTTGTAAATTAAATAGCAGATGCTTAATATTTTGTTCCAGTGTGGCGATTATAATTATAATTGTAATTATTTTAGCAGCACGTTCTGCGTAAACAAACTGTAAACCAATCAGCACTGTCGCCTGCTGAGAGAGTAAACCAATAGAAAGCGTGGAAATGCAGAGTCTGCATCACATAAATAAATGCAAGAGGTCAATTAGACTGTGTCACAAATCACACCCTATTTCCCGCACAGTGCACTCTTTTAATGGGCCGCTGGTCTGAACTAGTGTGCCCTTTAGTGTAGAGGACACCACTGAGGACGTAGTCTTAAACCATTTAACAGGCCCCCTGTAGACATCTGACCTTCTGCTGCACAGCATCGTATTCATATTCTCTGGATCAGAAAACAAAGACGTCTCTACATTGTTTATCTAATGACACACAGAGAAAGGTTTCTCCGCTCCGCAGGGAACGACCAGGCCCAGAACTCCGGCTTTCGACCCACAGCGGAAGTCTTCTCGGTCCAGCAGGGAACGACCTGAACAGAAAAATGTCCCAAAGCCCACAGACTCAGAACCAGGACACCTGAACAGGAATATGGGTTCAGATCCCACAGATTTATAGGAGAAACAAACACATGACAGTGACTGCATGAGAGTGACTACATGAGAGTGACTACATGAGAGTGACTACATGAGAGTGACTACATGAGGGTGACTGCATGAGAGTGACTACATGAGAGTGACTACATGAGAGTGACTACATGAGAGTGACTACATGAGGGTGACTACATGAGAGTGACTACATGAGAGTGACTACATGAGAGTGACTGCATGAGAGTGACTACATGAGAGTGACTACATGAGAGTGACTACATGAGAATGACTACATGAGAGTGACTGCATGAGAGTGACTACATGAGAGTGACTGCATGAGAGTGACTGCATGAGAGTGACTGCATGAGAGTGACTACATGAGAGTGACTACCTGAGAGTGACTATATGAGAGTGACTGCATGAGAGTGACTGCATGAGAGTGACTGCATTAGAGTGACTGCATGAGAGTGACTACATGAGAGTGAATACATGAGAGTGACTACATGCGAGTGAATACATGAGAGTGACTACATGAGAGTGACTACATGAGAGTGACTACATGAGAGTGATCACTACATGAGAATGACTAGATGAGAATGACTACATGAGAGTGAGAACATGAGAGTGAATGCATGAGAGTGACTGCATGAGAGTGACTGCATGAGAGTGACTGCTTGAGAGTGACTGCATGAGAGTGACTACATGAGAGTGACTACATGAGAGTGACTGCATGAGAGTGACTGCATGAGAGTGACTGCATGAGAGTGACTACATGAGAGTGACTACATGAGAGTGACTACATGAGAGTGACTACATGAGAGTGACTGTATGAGAGTGACTACATGAGAGTGACTGCATGAGAGTGACTACATGAGAGTGACTACATGAGAGTGACTACATGAGAGTGACTACATGAGAGTGACTGCATGAGAGTGACTACATGAGAGTGACTGCATGAGAGTGACTACATGAGAGTGACTACATGAGAGTGACTACATGAGAGTGACTGCATGAGAGTGACTACATGAGAGTGACTGGATGAGAGTGACTATATGAGAGTGACTACATGAGAGTGACTGCATGAGAGTGACTGCATGAGAGTGACTGCATGAGAGTGACTACATGAGAGTGACTGCATGAGAGTGACTGCATGAGAGTGAGTGACTAGCATGAGAGTGACTACATGAGAGTGACTGCATGAGAGTGACTGCATGAGAGTGACTGCATGAGAGTGACTACATGAGAGTGACTACATGAGAGTGACTACATGAGAGTGACTGCATGAGAGTGACTACATGAGAGTGACTACATGAGAGTGACTGCATGAGAGTGACTGCATGAGAGTGACTACATGAGAGTGACTGCATGAGAGTGACTGCATGAGAGTGACTACATGAGAGTGACTACATGAGAGTGACTGCATGATAGTGACTGCATGAGAGTGACTACATGAGAGTGACTACATGAGAGTGACTGCATGAGAGTGACTACATGAGAGTGACTGCATGAGAGTGACTACATGAGAGTGACTACATGAGAGTGACTACATGAGAGTGACTACATGAGAGTGATCACTACATGAGAATGACTACATGAGAATGACTACATGAGAGTGAGAACATGAGAGTGATCACTACATGAGAGTGACTACATGAGAGTGACTACATGAGAGTGAGAGTGACTACATGAGAGTGATCACTACATGAGAATGACTATATGAGAGTGATCACTACATGAGAGTGACTACATGAGAGTGACTACATGAGAGTGACTACATGAGAGTGACTGCATGAGAGTGACTACATGCGAGTGACTACATGAGAGTGACTCCATGAGAGTGACTACATGAGATTGACTACATGAGAGTGATCACTTAATGAGAATGACTACATGAGAGTGACTGCATGAGAGTGACTGCATGAGAGTGACTACATGAGAGTGACTGCATGAGAGTGACTACATGAGAGTGACTACATGAGAGTGACTACATGAGAGTGACTACATGAGAGTGACTACATGAGAGTGACTACATGAGAGTGACTGCATGAGAGTGACTGCATGAGAGTGACTGCATGAGAGTGACTACATGAGAGTGACTGCATGAGAGTGACTGCATGAGAGTGACTACATGAGAGTGACTACATGAGAGTGACTGCATGAGAGTGACTGCATGAGAGTGACTACATGAGAGTGACTACATGAGAGTGACTGCATGAGAGTGACTGCATGAGAGTGACTGCATGAGAGTGACTACATGAGAGTGACTACATGAGAGTGACTGCATGAGAGTGACTGCATGAGAGTGACTGCATGAGAGTGACTACATGAGAGTGACTACATGAGAGTGACTACATGAGAGTGACTGCATGAGAGTGACTACATGAGAGTGACTGAGAGTGACTGCATGAGAGTGACTACATGAGAGTGACTACATGAGAGTGACTACATGAGAGTGACTACATGAGAGTGATCACTACATGAGAATGACTACATGAGAATGACTACATGAGAGTGAGAACATGAGAGTGATCACTACATGAGAGTGACTACATGAGAGTGACTACATGAGAGTGAGAGTGACTACATGAGAGTGACTACATGAGAGTGATCACTACATGAGAATGACTACATGAGAGTGATCACTACATGAGAGTGACTACATGAGAGTGACTACATGAGAGTGACTGCATGAGAGTGACTACATGAGATTGACTACATGAGAGTGACTACATGAGAGTGACTACATGAGAATGACTACATGAGAGTGAGAACATGAGAGTGACTACATGAGAGTGACTACATGAGAGTGATCACTACATGAGAGTGACTGCATGAGAGTGATCACTCAAGTTTCTTCATAGCAAAAACCTGCTTTTATAAGTATACTATATCACATGTGAATTAAGCAACAATAATTGTTTTTATTCATTATAGACCAAATGCCATGGAGTCTGTACATTAAATGTGTTTGTCCTGAGTTATACTTACTCTGGATCAGCTGTCAGACAATTTAAATTAAAATTGAAGACTTTGTGGTGAAGCAATGTTGCATTTTATATTTGTGGCAAACAGACCAATTAAAACCTTATTTTTTTATGAATAACTGCCTCTTCCAGTGTTAACATTGGGTTGAGAGGTAACACCCAGATACGGTGGAGCACATATGTAGAAGATGTAGAAGATGTAGAAGATTCAGATGTGTAAGTTCTGGGTGTGTTAGCATGTTAGCTGAATTTGAGTTCGCCTGTCGTTAGCTTGTAGTTTGTAAAATGTTAGCATGTTGTTAGCATGTTGTTAGTGTCTTGGTAGCATGTTGACTAAACCTGTAAGTCTGATTCCTCTGTAAAGAAGAGCACACGATCAGATCATTACATTAAGCCAGGACTCACAGCTTTAGATAAACTAAACCCGCAGGCAGAATTTCACCCTCTTCTCTACGTAGGGCTCGTCTCATCACCAGTTTGGTCAAAAGTAGGGCACTAGTGTTTATCAGGATGCCATTGAGGATGTGGTCTCTGGGTTGACAGCTTCAATAAGGAAAACAGAAGAGTATGAAATTAGACCGAGCTGTCTCCTCAGCCAAACCAGAATTATTCATGATAAAACATGTTTCTCTGTCCGTACAATAATTTATGTGTTTTAATAATGGATAAAGGGGCTGTGCCAAGCAGCAGGACCAGACCGCTCACAGGAAATCAGGCCTCAAGTGGAAGTAAACAGTAAATATTCTCATATGAACAACACCTACTAAGTTTAAAAGTTATTTTCTCTCACACCAACAACTTAAGCTGAAAATAACACCCAGAACTAGACATTTCACTGTGGACTTTACCTGCTGTTTACAAAGTATCATGCAAATAATTTTGTTATTTAAGACACCACTTGTCATGACGACATAGATCGTTGACAGGTACTGAACTTGTGTACAATTAGGCAACACATATTAAGTTAAATCATGTACAGTATTCTCATATACATACATGTTCATACTCATACTGTTGTAACTCTGCCAGTGGAACAACATACAGGGCCCATATAAAAACGTATTTTGCTTGCCTTCTGAAATGTCAGTAAAGCCCTCCCAACTGCCCCAATTAGAACATATATTCAGTCTGATTATATGGGATATCTCTGCTCCACAGAGTGGATTTGAATAAAATTCCATCTAATATTAATGTTAAAAAAATCTGACCCCCTGGGGGTTATTGATCTGGGATATCGATGTGAGAAATGAAGATCAACAAAACAAGTCGATCTTTTCCAGCCACCATTCAGACAGGACTAGAGAAAATTGGCTAGAGAGCAGTCAATCAATCTAAATGTATTTTAGAAAAACACTTTCATATCAGCATTTGTCACAAAGTGCTTTTAGACACACCCTGACTGAAACCCAAAAGAGCAAGAGACAACATGGTTGGTATATAATGGCATGAAAGGGTTGAAACTGAAGAGAGGACATCCCAGTGGAGATGACAGCCCATCTGCCAAAGGCAGCCAGGAGGATTGGATACATGCCTTCTGTTCATCTTGTACCTCTGGAAAAGACTGCACTTAAACGAAAACCTGGCGAAGATGAGTCTTTAGTAGATACTTAAAGGTGAGTTAGGCTTAGGTTAGGGTTAGGTTTGGGTTATGTTAGCACTGAGCCTGTGTCTCTAACCCTAATGGGCAGGTTAGGGTTAGGTTAGGGTTAGGTTAGGGTTAGGTTAGGGTTAGGTTAGGGTTAGGTTAGGGTTATGTTAGCACTGAGCCTGTGTCTCTAACCCTAATGTGCAGGTCATTCCATAGTAGTGGAGCTCTACGGGGGAAAGCCCGCCTCCAGCCCCGCCTCCAGCAGTTTTTTTACACATTCTAGGTACAATTTGTAAACAAACGACAGAAGTCAGAACCTCAGCTGTTATCTGTCTGGCGGCCATGGTGATGTAATAGAATGTCAAGGGCAAGGTATCTCTGGGCCTGACTGACAGCTGGCGGTAACCGTGGATACCCTTAGGGTGTGTACGTTACAAAAGGACGTCCTTTGGAATGAGGGAATTGTAATGGAATTAAAGTAATTTATTAAAAATACATTTTCAATTTACCCTCCCAAATGGGTTTTCTTATGAAATGGGTGCACAGCTCTATTTATTGGCTAATTAAAATGTCCAGGAGGGAATTCCACAAGACTGAACTGGATCCTTGGGAGATTTTATGTTCTAATGAACTTTATGTTAATTAGATTCACGCTGAATTAACAGGAAACATCTACATGTTAACTAGAAACAACCCAGCTGCATTCAGAACATGTTAACTTTCTGGAACATTCACACAGAAATAGGCTGTAAAAAACATGCCTCTGACACAAAGTTCAGCATGACGTATTGCTAGATGCCAAATGTGAGTGTAGTCTCCTTTTCTAAGTATCTTTTTTTTAATTCAGCACCACCCAGAACCAATCAGAATCCCTTACATTAACTTCTGCAACCAGAAGCGACCAGAATTGATTTAGCAGTCTTTGAGTTTACAAAATAGACGCATCACTTCTTCGTCCATAGCAACATGCACCCAAAAATGTCATTTTGAAATCAAATTCTTTAGGTTTGAGAACCAAATGTTTGTGTTAGCTTCTATAGTAATAGAGTGTCTAGATTTTAGACATGATGGCTTGTAGCCAAACAACACGAGCGAGCATCTTGAAACTCCACAAACCTCAAACAAGTTTTTCAGAAATGTGTTAATTGCATGGTGACAGAATGTTTAATTTCATACCGTTCAAAACATTAATAAAATAAATGAAACCGTTGCCTTGCACTCACAAACCATTTGCCCCTTGTCTTCCAGCGATTGCTGAATATTTTTGAATCTTATATGGTAGAAAATGTGAAAACGTTTCCATCAGCTGACAGTCTGTCACTAAAGACACTCTGGGGTTATTAGATGACATTTGTAATGTTTCTCTAGCTCCATTTGCTTCACAGTATACCATTGTATCACGGCATTGATTGATCCAGGGGTTTTAATAGTTTACACACACACACACACACACACACGCACACACACACACACACACACACACACAATGTTCACCATATGTGTCAAGTTGCACATGGAGGAAAAACAATGAAAACGAAACAAAAAGAGAGAGAAAAAAGATAGAAGAGATGAAGAGTGAAAAAAGAGTAGAGGGCTAAAAAAGAGAAACAAAGAGAGTGCTTTATAAAGAGAGAGTTTATTGGGAAAGTTGTGCTTCGCTGTGATATCTGGAAGCAGAACTGGGGGTAATTGAGGCACTTAGCTCTGTTGGAGGTCAGACAGCAGGAAAACCTAATATTGATGGGTCTGTTTTCTGCTTTCTCACACCTCAGAGAAAACCTGACAGCTGGAATCCAGCAAGGGAGGACAGCAACACTAGGGTCCTGGAGCTGTTAGGCTGGTATGAAGAAATATCTTCCCCAGCTTGGCCCTGCTAGTTGTCTGTTGCCTTTATAGTATGTAGATTCCTCAGATAATACTTCTGTGGTCATCACCTGTTCAGTTGATCGACAACAGACAGTAGATTAACCACAAAGAGTTCAAAGACAACAGACTGTTGAATTGAGTAGTGTGGTATTTGAGACACACATAATATGTTCCTGTGCATACAGACTGAGTTTGCAATCTTCTGTCACATCCTGTATTGTAGCAGAACAGCACAGACTGTTATTTCTGTGTCATCATTCCAGTCAAGTCTAAAAATTCAATAATTAACAACCCTCCTTTTTGTCTTCCCCTCCCTTTCTTCCTTCCTTTCACCCAACGCCCAACCCATGTCCAGCCCACGCCCCACCCACGTCCAATTTACGTCCCACCCACGTCCCATCCAAGTCCCACCCACGTCCCACCCACGTCCCACCCTCGCCCCACCCACGTCCAACCCACGCCCCACCCACGCCCAACCCACTCGGCACCCATGTTCCACCCACGTTCAACCCACACCCAACCCACATCCCACCCACGTCCAACCCACGTCCAACCCATGTTCCACCCACGTCCAACCCAACCCACATCCCACCCCCGTCCCATCCAAATCCATGCTCTCAGTGAAATACAAAATAGAAACTATTTAAACAGTATTATAAACATTTAAAATATCTAAATATAATCCCTCCATCGCCCACTTGCAGATAACAGAATGAACGTCCTGTGGATGATTCCCTGTCATAAATACAACTGTGGGACCTTGCTCAGCTGGACATCATCCAAACTGGACATCTTCCAGACTGGTTTAACACCACAGCCATGAGCAGAACAGCCAAAGGTCAGTCCGGGCCAGAAACCTCCTGCTTGGCAAACAGCTTCCTGATTTGTCCCGTTTGTCATTCCACTCCACTCCCCATTCCAACTGTAATAAAACGGATTCCTGGATTATCCGTTATAAACTCCCTGTACATTAATAAATACATCCAGCGCTGACCCAGCCCGCTGCTGTCATGGTAACAGTGATTTAGCTGCCCACCTGTGTCACAATTAATCACAACCATGTTTTGAACATTTCTTTGATGGGTATCGTCCTGCTCTGCATTCAACTACATGTGCCGCTCCATGTGCCCTCAGTAGGAACTGAAAGGTTTGACCCAGGCTGAAAACTGGATGCTTCTCAAGAAGGCTCATAATTTTTAGGCTGACGTGCCATAGGTAACACAGTGTAAACAACAACAGCACTGCTGGGTCAGAGACAACACAGTGTAAACAACAACAGCACTGCTGGGTCAGAGACAACACAGTGTAAACAACAACAGTACTGCTGGGTCAGATATAACACAGTGTAAACAACAACAGCACTGACGAGCAAAAGATAACACAGTGTAAACAACAACAGCACTGATGGGAGAGTTTACACAATGTAAAAAACAGCAATGACTGCAACGATTCCTGGCCCACTGAGAATTTATTGAGGGCAAGGAGGGTGTTGCAGTTTCTTTAGGCTTATATACGTTTGAAGTCACCTTTATCAGGTGTCGGTGATTAGAGTGGGCAAGCAGGTTTAGATTTGGTGATTATGTTCGTTATAAAAGTCACTGGATCTTGGTGCACAGGGTTGGATATTGCCTTACTGGCTTTCCTCTGCACTACACCTAGATTGTGACACTGACGAGCCAAAGGTAACAGTGTAAACAGATCTTCATGTTCTACTTCCTCAGTATATGGAACCCTTTAAGGGGTGTCATGGGAGGAGTTGGCCAATCACACAGAGGACCTGATGTTCAGTCTCCTCCTCAAGATGAGGACAAGCGAGAACATACCAGAACTGAAAACACCATTACCATGGCGACACCATTACCTGCTGTATTAGACACATTAGCCAGCGATAATACACTGTTACCAGGGGCAAGGTCACCGTCGTAACCGTGATTCTGAGGTTGGTGTTGCAGAAGCTGAAAACTGGCAAGTATAGAGAGAACAAGGGTATTGTTATTCACACAGCTCAGCACAGTTCAACACAGCCCAACCCAGCTCAACACAGCTCAATCATCACATGAGGTAGAGTTTTTAAATAATTGACTCTGCTTTCTGGAATCTTCCAGAATTAGGGCAGAGTCTGATCTGCTGAAGACGTCAGACTCCATCCTAGCTGGAGTGGTGCTCTTCTGTTATCTAGGAACATAGACAGCAACATTTACTACTCACTCATTCTTATTACCTCATCATGAGATAGGGTGCAGGTGAGGTAGCAGCCTGCTACCATAGTGGTATCTGTCGATAGCATAGTGGTATCTGTCGATAGCATAGTGGTATCTGTCGATAGCATAGTGGTATCTGTCTATAGCATAGTGGTATCTGTCTATAGCATAGTGGTATCTGTCTATAGCATAGTGGTATCTGTCGATAGCATAGTGGTATTTGTCTATAGCATAGTGGTATCTGTCTATAGCATAGTGGTATCTGTCTATAGCATAGTGGTATAGCATAGTGGTATCTGTCTATAGCATAGTGGTATCTGTCTATAGCATAGTGGTATCTGTCTATAGCATAGTGGTATCTGTCTATAGCATAGTGGTATCTGTCGATAGCATAGTGGTATCTGTCGATAGCATAGTGGTATCTGTCTATAGCATAGTGGTATCTGTCTATAGCATAGTGGTATCTGTCTATAGCATAGTGGTATCTGTCTATAGCATAGTGGTATCTGTCTATAGCATAGTGGTATCTGTCTATAGCATAGTGGTATCTGTCTATAGCATAGTGGTATCTGTCGATAGCATAGTGGTATTTGTCTATAGCATAGTGGTATCTGTCTATAGCATAGTGGTATCTGTCTATAGCATAGTGGTATCTGTCTATAGCATAGTGGTATCTGTCTATAGCATAGTGGTATCTGTCATAGTGGTATCTGTCATAGTGGTATCTGTCTATAGCATAGTGGTATCTGTCGATAGCATAGTGGTATCTGTCTATAGCATAGTGGTATCTGTCTATAGCATAGTGGTATCTGTCTATAGCATAGTGGTATCTGTCTATAGCATAGTGGTATCTGTCTATAGCATAGTGGTATCTGTCTATAGCATAGTGGTATCTGTCTATAGCATAGTGGTATCTGTCTATAGCATAGTGGTATCTGTCTATAGCATAGTGGTATCTGTCTATAGCATAGTGGTATCTGTCTATAGCATAGTGGTATCTGTCTATCATAGTGGTATCTGTCTATAGCATAGTGGTATCTGTCTATAGCATAGTGGTATCTGTCTATAGCATAGTGGTATCTTTCGATAGCATAGAGGTATCTGTCTATAGCATAGTGGTATCTGTCTATAGCATAGTGGTATCTGTCTATAGCATAGTGGTATCTGTCTATAGCATAGTGGTATATGTTGATATTATAGTGGTATCTGTCAAGTAGTTTCTACGTTGATGTAAAGATTACGAACATGTGACAACAAATAACAGACTCCTCCTTGTATAGCTCTGTGACGTTGTATTAATGGAGACACTTTCTCTTGTATGGGCTCGACATGTTTACTGAATTAGTAACGTGTTATAAATCAACCAAGCATTTTGTTCTGACACCTAGGTGCAACATTTGTAACAGACATTATAAAACGTACACAGACAGTGCAAGCAGAGCAAACCACGAACAGTCCGACAACAGAGACCATGTCTAGTTGGCATATGTAATGGGTAACTATAGAATGTGTTATTTGTATCTGTAGCCTGGTTCCTCTCTTGGTTTCTTCTAAATGTCAATCCTTTTAGGGAGTTCTTCCTATGCATCAACCCTCTTCTTGTTTGGAGTCATTTCTAAAAGCACTTTGTGACACCTGCTGATGTAAAACGTTTTTTTTAAATACATTTGAATCACCATTGCCAAGATGACGGTTGAAGAAGGACGCAGGTGCAGAGCTTCTGTTCACTGTGTTTTTTCATTTAAAAAATAACAAACCGCCACAAACCCACTGACTGCAAACAAAACCCCACAACCCTGATCCCAAACAGTGAACTTAAACAGGGCTTCCAACCAGAGACAATGCAGTGTGGCTGCCTCTAGTTGGGAGAGACAACGCAGTGTGGCTGCCTCTAGTTGGGAGAGACAACGCAGTGCGGCTGCCTCTAGTTGGGAGAGACAACGCATTGCGGCTGCCTCTAGTTGGGAGAGACAATGCAGTGTGGCTGCCTCTAGTTGGGAGAGACAATGCAGTGTGGCTGCCTCTAGTTGGGAGAGACAACGCAGTGCGGCTGCCTCTAGTTGGGAGAGACAATGCAGTGTGGCTGCCTCTAGTTGGGAGAGACAATGCAGTGTGGCTGCCTCTAGTTGGGAGAGACAACGCAGTGTGGCTGCCTCTAGTTGGGAGAGACAACGCAGTGCAGCTATCTCTAGTTGGGAGAGACAACGCAGTGCACCTGCCTCTAGTTGGGAGAGACAATGCAGTGTGGCTGCCTCTAGTTGGGAGAGACAACGCAGTGTGGCTGCCTCTAGTTGGGAGAGACAACGCAGTGCAGCTGTCTCTAGTTGGGAGAGACAACGCAGTGCACCTGCCTCTAGTTGGGAGAGACAACGCAGTGCAGCTGTCTCTAGTTGGGAGAGACAACGCAGTGCACCTGCCTCTAGTTGGGAGAGACAACGCAGTGCAGCTGCCTCTAGTTGGGAGAGACAACGCAGTGCAGCTGCCTCTAGTTGGGAGAGACAACGCAGGTGCCTCTAGTTGGGAGAGACAACGCAGTGCACCTGCCTCTAGTTGGGAGAGACCATAACCAAACATAGATAATCATAGACAACCCCATATCTCGAAAACGACCTCTAGGTCACCATAAAGATGCCTAGAGCTCTCCTGTCCATCTTGTTACATCAGCTGTGAGGAACTAAGTAAAATGTTTTCTGTTTTACCTAAAACCGCAGGAATTGTCTTTTTTAAAGTGTCCTGATTTTAACAAACACGTCCCCAGGGCCGGGACGCAGGCAAGAGTCGCCATCCGAGGATCCCAGTGTGAACGGCCTGAAATTAACTGGATATTGATTCAGTGCTGCTCTGCTGAGCTGCTGCCGTCCCCAAGACAGACGAGTAGAAGACGGACAGCAGAGAGCAGAGACACTTCTGAAAGTCTGGTGGCGCAGTTCAGATGTTGATTCTCTGTTATCATTTTGTCTTCATGTTCTAGTTTTCAGAAGCAGAACAAGAGAGTCCTGACGGGGCCTCCAGAGAGGTTCAGTTACTGTCTAGAAAAACACAATGTTTTTATTTTTATCCAGCTTGTCTCCAGGGGAAATAGGTGACATTGCTGTGATACTACGAGTGTTTCTGAGTTTATTCTCAGATGTGCCAACTCAGACCGACACAATTGAGCATCGACATTGAGGACTGTCCTGTGACCGGCAGAATCCTGAAGAGAGCAAGGAATTCTTCTGGAAGTTGGAGTTCATGCTGGTTTACAACACAACTTGGCAACCCATGAAATGCCAAACCCAGAGTTCATAGCAGGACACAGGAATAGGAAACACTACCTTCTCTCTATATTTTACTCGTGTTCATTCAATCTTTTTCATTGTCTCTTTCTATATCCTCTTCTTCTTCTTTACACTCCCTCCCTCGTCCTTCCTCTCCCTCTCGTCTTCCCTCAACTGTTTCTCTCCTCTTCTCACCTCTCAATTCAAATGTGGAACATAAAGACTGTTTGGCAGCTTGACTCAGTAAGCAGCACCTGATTGCTCAGCTACAGGTCATGAATTAAACATGAGCGACCAATGAGAAGAGGAGTGCAGTCCAATCTCCACCAATGACCTGCTCAATAACGCCAGGGGGGAAGTGGTTCAACACAAACACTGGCATGGTGAGAGGTTTCTCCCCCGTTACATTTGATCAAGATGAGTCCGGGTCAGGGAGGTTTTCACTGAGGTTGTCTGACGTTAGCTAGAATCCTGATGAAGGCCAAAAGCCCAAAACGTGATTGGTATGATTGTTAAAAGTATGTGTGGCTAACTACCATTTACCTCAAAACCACTTGATCATATCAGTTATGATGTTTTAATTATGTATTGGTCATTTACTGGTAATTTAATCGTCAACTATTGATTCACTTTATTTGGATGGATTTTTAATTGTGTATTTTTTTATTTAACCAGGTAGGCTGATTGAGAACATCAGTCAGGTACTATATTTGTGTTTTGGTCTAAATATGAATGTCCCAACGAAGATTTAATCAGAGGGATGTTGACATATTGGGAACACCTGGTCATTAATGAGGTTTCCACTAATTGGTCTGTGGACCAATCACCTCAGATCTCAATCAGCGCTGACCTGATTGGTCAAATAACCTCTTAGTACCAATTTCCCTATTATACCCTGGTAGTGAACCAGTTTTCTCCCCATTGGGTTCTGGTCAGAACTAGGGCACTACATAGAGAATAGAGTACCATTTAGGATTCACAGCGGTACCACAGTAATGGTTTATGAACAAGAAAGTGTTGCTTCGTCAATTTGTTGCCTTAATTACTTTTTTCGAACGTTTCAATTTCCCGTGAGCGATTCAGGCTACTTACATTGACTGTAATGTCTCTGCTGTCGATTATCTTGCTCTCTGCTGACATTTAGTTTGGCTTTGTGAAGGAAGTGAGAGAAGAAAGGGGAGGAGGTGTGGAGAAGGAACGAGGGAATGGGGGTTAATCTATCAGAAAATCTGAATAAATGTGGATGCGTTTCTCTGCTGCATATAAACTGTTAACATGTCTCTCAAACAACCGCTTAGAAACAGAGTATTAATACAACCTCATGACATGGCCTCACTCCGTGGATAATATTTATTCTGTGAGATAACGCCGGTGTGTTTTGTTCATTTCCAATCGGAGGCTGCCTGTCAGTATTCCACAAAACAGATGAAAAGCTTTGGGATTCAGAATCCAAGTATATTTCATTATTTTTACTGATCATTTTTAACATCAATGTGTTTAGCAGCATTGATGAGACTCTCCGGTTCTGTTTAATTAGCATGTGTTGTGATGCTAATGTAGTGATCAACAGGAGACAGGTCACATGGGAGAATGGAGGATATTCAATGAAAATAACTGAACACTAGACAACACAGAACAACATTACACACGGCTTCAACCAAACAATGACAGACAAGGCATGCTGGGAAATGGAGAACTTAAATAGGGATCTCTGCATTCTGACAGCTGTGATTGGTCAATTGGGCGGTTCTCTGCATTCTGACAGGAACACAGCTGAGGTAATAATACCAAACACTAGAGGAGGAACTAAAATAAGGACAGTGATCAGGAACACAGGTGAGGTAATAATACAAAACACTAGAGGAGGAACTTAAATAAGGACAGTGATCAGAAACACAGGTGAGGTAATAATACCAAACACTAGTGGAGGAGGAACTTAAATAAGGACAGTGATCAGGAACACAGGTGAGGTAATAATACCAAACACTAGAGGAGGAACTTAAATAAAGACAGTGATCAGGAACACAGGTGAGGTAATAATACCAAACACTAGAGGAGGAACTTAAATAAGGACAGTGATCAGAAACACAGGTGAGGTAATAATACCAAACACTAGTGGAGGAGGAACTTAAATAAGGACAGTGATCAGGAACACAGGTGAGGTAATAATACCAAACACTAGAGGAGGAACTTAAATAAGGACAGTGATCAGGAACACAGGTGACGTAATAATACCAAACACTAGAGGAGGAACTTAAATAAAGACAGTGATCAGGAAGACAGGTGAGGTAATAATACCAAACACTAGAGGAGGAACTTAAATAAGGACAGTGATCAGGAACACAGGTGAGGTAATAATACCAAACACTAGAGGAGGAACTTAAATAAAGACAGTGATCAGGAAGACAGGTGAGGTAATAATACCAAACACTAGAGGAGGAACTTAAACAGTGATCAGAAACACAGGTGAGGTAATAATACCAAACACTAGAGGAGGAACTTAAATAAGGACAGTGATCAGAAACACAGGTGAGGTAATAATACCAAACACTAGTGGAGGAGGAACTTAAATAAGGACAGTGATCAGGAAGACAGGTGAGGTAATAATACCAAACACTAGAGGAGGAACTTAAATAAGGACAGTGATCAGGAACACAGGTGAGGTAATAATACCAAACACTAGAGGAGGAGGAACTTAAATAAGGACAGTGATCAGGAACACAGGTGAGGTAATAATACCAAACACTAGAGGAGGAACTTAAATAAAGACAGTGATCAGGAACACAGGTGAGGTAATAATACCAAACACTAGAGGAGGAACTTAAATAAGGACAGTGATCAGAAACACAGGTGAGGTAATAATACCAAACACTAGTGGAGGAGGAACTTAAATAAGGACAGTGATCAGGAAGACAGGTGAGGTAATAATACCAAACACTAGAGGAGGAACTTAAATAAGGACAGTGATCAGGAACACAGGTGAGGTAATAATACCAAACACTAGAGGAGGAACTTAAATAAGGACAGTGATGAGGAAGACAGGTGAGGTAATAATACCAAATAGGTGTTTGTGCTCTAATAGAAGAAGAGAATTTGATTCCACCGGCACGGCAAGCCTTTCATACCAGGGTGTGACAGCAAAGTGAGGTTCTGTCATGTTGTGATCCATAACAAAGAGAAATCATTAGTGGGAATAAAAAAGGCTGAAACATGAAAGTACAGATGACAATGAAAGTCAATTGTAGTAGTGTACTAGTAAGAGAATAGGGGGTCATTTTGGACGCGTCTGCAGTCTTATCTGGGGAATTACATTACTGTGGAGCTCATCAAGATATTTGGATGTGAAGTCCTTCAGCAGCTTTACCTGAGGTGATCAGTATTCCAGCACCGGTGCTTATCCTAAGGTCGTCAGAACACCTAAATGCCTCCACAGCCCTGTCAGAATGCAGAGAACCGCTAAACTGACCAATCACAGCCCTGTCAGAATGCAGAGAACCGCTAAACTGACCAATCACAGCCCTGTCAGAATGCAGAGAACCGCTAAACTGACCAATCACAGCCCTGTCAGAATGCAGAGAACCGCTAAACTGACCAATCACAGCCCTGTCAGAATGCAGAGAACTGCAAAACTGACCAATCACAGCCCTGTCAGAATGCAGAGAACTGCAAAACTGACCAATCACAGCCCTGTCAGAATGCAGAGAACCGCTAAACTGACCAATCACAGCCCTGTCAGAATGCAGAGAACTGCTAAACTGACCAATCACAGCCCTGTCAGAATGCAGAGAACTGCTAAACTGACCAATCACAGCCCTGTCAGAATGCAAAGAACTGCTAAACTGACCAATCACAGCCCTATCAGAATGCAGAGAACTGCTAAACTGACCAATCACAGCCCTATCAGAATGCAGAGAACTGCTAAACTGACCAATCACAGCCCTGTCAGAATGCAAAGAACTGCTAAACTGACCAATCACAGCCCTGTCAGAATGCAAAGAACTGCTAAACTGACCAATCACAGCCCTATCAGAATGCAGAGAACTGCTAAACTGACCAATCACAGCCCTGTCAGAATGCAGAGAACTGCTAAACTGGCGAATCACAGCCCTGTCAGAATGCAGAGAACTGCTAAACTGACCAATCACAGCCCTGTCAGAATGCAGAGAACCGATAAACTGACCAATCACAGCCCTGTCAGAATGCAGAGAACCGATAAACTGACCAATCACAGCCCTGTCAGAATGCAGAGAACCGATAAACTGACCAATCACAGCCCTGTTAGAATGCAGAGAAACGCCCAACTGACCAATTACAGCCCTGTCAGAATACAGAGAACCGCTAAACTGGCCAATCACAGCCCTGTCAGAATGCAGAGAATCTCCCAACTGACCAATCACAGCCCTGTCAGAATGCAGAGAATCTCCCAACTGACCAATCACACATTGCTGGCAATCCCGCAAACCAGATATGACTGCAGAACTCTGCGGAACAAACAGCACCCTAGCCCCTACATGAGGCCCTCATTCTGGCCCTAAGTAATCCACTCTGCAGGGAATAGCATGATGTTTGAGCCGTGAAAGTTCCCATTTATATGTCAGTACAAAGAAGACAAACCTCCTTAATGTTATTCAGAGAGGAGGAAGCTTTAGGGCTGACAAGATTAGCTGCTTTATCCTCCTAACACTCTGTATTTCTCTCTGACTCTCTCCATCGCTCTCTCTCTCTCTCTTTCTGTCTGTTTCTGTCTGTCTCTCTGTCAGTTTCTCTTTGTCTGTCTCTTGCTCTGTCTGTCTCTCTCTGTCTGTAAGTCTTTCTCTCTCGTTTCTCTAATACCTCTATCTATCCTGTCACTTTCCCTTGTTTCTTATCACATACAGCACACACATGGTGCCAATACGAATATCAAATCACTATAGACAGATGGTAATATGAAAAATACTTACCCCAATGATTAGAAAGACATGAATATGACAATAGTCTTATCTAGGACAATAATATTATAAAGACTCAGGTTTTAATGATATATTTCCTCTCTGGGTTGCCAGATATGCCTGTGATGACCAGTCTCTAGCCACAGTGGTCAGAAAGCCTGCCATGTAATTTCTGATAAAAGCCAAACAGCATTGCATCATTTTTTCATTTTCATGGTGTTTTTCCAGCAGGTAATATTATGTAGTTCTGCTCTTTTCTAATTACTTTGAGCCATATTGTCTGTGTGCTTTCATAAGGTTTGGTTGGTTTGTTTGACTGAACTGAGTCTTGGCACCAGCCCGTTTGGAATACTGCTCCAAGTTTCCTACATGGGACAACTCTCCATTGGGTATTAATTAAAGATGCCATTGTCTTGATTCTGCGTGACTTGTTGAGAGTTCTTCCTCTGTACTTTAAGATGCTTTGCTGATCGTTTGCATGTTTCAGTGTCTGATATCATACTCCTGCTTTGTAAGCTCTCCACACACTTTCACTGGCAAACAGAAGTATTTGTCTTTTATACGTGTATCTGAATTTGTTGGGAGAAGGATCTCTCCTGATATTAGCATAATGACCAGACAGTAGAACGCTAGATAAGTGGTACAGTATAAATCTGTGTGTCCGAGGATGAGAGAAAAAAGACTGTTCTGCAGACCAACTGGGCTTTAAAATCCTCTATTAAATTCACAAACTGCTGGATTGTTTCAGCTTTGTCACTAGAAAAGAATATATATCTCTCCGACAGTCCTCAACTGGCAGCTTTATTAAATAGTACCCAGAAAACACCAGTCTGAACATCAACAGTGAAGAGGTGATTCCAGGCTGCTGGCCTTCAAGACAGGGTTGCAAAGAAAAAGCCTTATCTTCGACTGGACAATAAAAAGATAGATTATATGGGCAAAATAACAGACACACTGGATAGAGGGAGAACTCTGTCTAAAAGGACCCAGAGTTGCACTGTTGACACTTTCAATCCTCATTCTAGGATGACAAAATCTCTCTCTCTCTTTCAACCCCTCTTCCACTCTTTCTCCCTCTCTCCCGTCTCTTCCTCTCTCCCTCATGTATAGGCTGTGTTTGGCATGTATAGGCTGTGTTGGGCATGTATAGGCTGTGTTTGGAATGTATAGGCTGTGTTTGGCATGTATAGGCTGTGTTTGGCATGTATAGGCTGTGTTGGGCATGTATAGGCTGTGTTTGGCATGTATAGTCTGTGTTTGGCATGTATAGGCTGTGTTTGGCATGTATAGACTGTGTTTGGCATGTATAGGCTGTGTTTGGCATGTATAGGCTGTGTTTGGCATGTATAGGCTGTGTTTGGCATGTATAGGCTGTGTTCGGCATGTATAGGCTGTGTTTGGCATGTATAGTCTGTGTTTGGCATGTATAGGCTGTGTTCGGCATGTATGGACTGTGTTTGGCATGTATAGGCTGTGTTTGGCATGTATAGGCTGTGTTCGGCATGTATAGGCTGTGTTCGGCATGTATAGTCTGTGTTTGGCATGTATAGGCTGTGTTTGGCATGTATAGGCTGTGTTCGGCATGTATAGGCTGTGTTTGGCATGTATAGGCTGTGTTTGGCATGTATAGGCTGTGTTTGGCATGTATAGGCTGTGTTTGGCATGTATAGGCTGTGTTTGGCATGTATAGACTGTGTTCGGCATGTATAGTCTGTGTTTGGCATGTATAGGCTGTGTTCGGCATGTATAGGCTGTGTTTGGCATGTATAGGCTGTGTTTGGCATGTATAGGCTGTGTTTGGCATGTATAGGCTGTGTTTGGCATGTATAGGCTGTGTTCGGCATGTATAGTCTGTGTTTGGCATGTATAGTCTGTGTTTGGCATGTATAGGCTGTGTTTGGCATGTATAGGCTGTGTTCGGCATGTATAGGCTGTGTTCGGCATGTATAGTCTGTGTTTGGCATGTATAGTCTGTGTTTGGCATGTATAGTCTGTGTTTGGCATGTATAGTCTGTGTTTGGCATGTATAGTCTGTGTTATGCCAAACGTCAGCAAGCACAGCATCTAGTGTCATTGATGTCAACCGTGGCAATCTGTCTCTTTTTGACAGCACTAAACTGAATAATGCATAAATGTAGCAGAGCAACGAGGGAACGAGGGAACGAGACAGTCAGAAAGAGAGGGAGCATTTGAATTGGTGAAAGATGCTCAAGACACACAGGCGGAATGAGTGAGACAGAATCTGAGACTTGGTGAGACTTCACACAGCCTTGTTGCTGTGGCCATTGTCATTCAGATTAGATTTGTTTCTCAGGGTGCTTAGCTTTCAGAAGAGAAAAGCAATGTGTGGAGGAGAAAGCCGTGTAGAAATAGAGCAAAATGGAGACAGTCAAGGAGAGAGTGAAAAGAGACAGACAGATGGAGGAGGTTAAGATACACACAGAAAAAGAGAAAAAGAAGAGAAAATGAGCCAGACAAACAGACAGAGTGAGGTGAAGAGAGCTGTAGAGGAACCGTGAGGGGCCAGATCACCTGAGACCTCCAGGACAGTGGAATGTTCCTCTGAGTCACACAGACTCCCCAATCAATTAGATTCACTGGCACACTGGAGCACTGATAGAGAACGCTCAACTGAGTCCAGGACAAGTGCAGCAACTCTTTGTGAAAATAAAATGCTTTCAGATTGTCTGAAAATTGCTAAGTTACCACAGTGGCATGGTGCCATTTCTGTCACTCTGACGTTTACTAACTATAATTCTGGTGTTTGGAGGGTGTCAGTACCAGGGTTTATACCAGCAGACTGGAGGGTGTCAGTACCAGGGTTTATACCAGCAGACTGGAGGGTGTCAGTACCAGGGTTTATACCAGCAGACTGGAGGGTGTCAGTACCAGGGTTTATACCAGCAGACTGGAGGGTGTCAGTACCAGGGTTTATACCAGCAGACTGGAGGGTGTCAGTACCAGGGTTTATACCAGCAGACTGGAGGGTGTCAGTACCAGGGTTTATACCAGCAGACTGGAGGGTGTCAGTACCAGGGTTTATACCAGCAGACTGGAGGGTGTCAATACCAGGGTTTATACCAGCAGACTGGAGGGTGTCAGTACCAGGGTTTATACCAGCAGACTGGAGGGTGTCAATACCAGGGTTTATACCAGCAGACTGGAGGGTGTCAGTACCAGGGTTTATACCAGCAGACTGGAGGGTGTCAGTACCAGGGTTTATACCAGCAGACTGGAGGGTGTCAGTACCAGGGTTTATACCAGCAGACTGGAGGGTGTCAGTACCAGGGTTTATACCAGCAGACTGGAGGTGTGTCAGGGTTTATACCAGGGTTTATAGGGTTTATACCAGCAGACTGGAGGGTGTCAGTACCAGGGTTTATACCAGCAGACTGGAGGGTGTCAGTACCAGGGTTTATACCAGCAGACTGGAGGGTGTCAGTACCAGGGTTTATACCAGCAGACTGGAGGGTGTCAGTACCAGGGTTTATACCAGCAGACTGGAGGGTGTCAGTACCAGGGTTTATACCAGCAGACTGGAGGGTGTCAGTACCAGGGTTTATACCAGCAGACTGGAGGGTGTCAGTACCAGGGTTTATACCAGCAGACTGGAGGGTTTATACCAGGGTTTATACCAGCAGACTGGAGGGTGTCAGTACCAGGGTTTATACCAGCAGACTGGAGGGTGTCAGTACCAGGGTTTATACCAGCAGACTGGAGGGTGTCAGTACCAGGGTTTATACCAGCAGACTGGAGGGTGTCAGTACCAGGGTTTATACCAGCAGACTGGAGGGTGTCAGTACCAGGGTTTATACCAGCAGACTGGAGGGTGTCAGTACCAGGGTTTATACCAGCAGACTGGAGGGTGTCAGTACCAGGGTTTATACCAGCAGACTGTCAGATGGCGGGCGGGGCTCTGGAACAGGGGACTGTCAGATGGGGGGCGTGGCTCTGGAACAGGGGACTGTCAGACGGGGGAGCAGAACAGAACAGGGATGGAACAGACCTCTCCCAGGTTCTGTAGGGTGTTGGATGTAGACCTTCTTTGTGGTCTGTTGTCATAAACCTGACACTTTCTCTGCCATTGAATACTGTCCTTTTGCACTCAACTGACAATCGTCTAAAGGCTGGCTGACTGTCTGTCTGACTGATTGACTGACAGGCTCGAACGACTGACTGCTTAATTGACTGACTGGCCGATTGTCTATTGGCTGACTGACTTCAGCCTTCAAATACAGTCCTTCATCTGAATCACACTCACAGCATTAACCCCGACAAACTCTGTGTCCTGTGGCTTTTCACTTCGGACGACATTTCTCTGAAAGCTTTGTGGCTGGTGTTCTGCCACTAATGCACTGTGTGGATGTGAAGGCCTGCGTCCCAAATCACACCTTTCCCTCTTCTTTAGGGATATGCTTCAGACTAGTGACCATAGAGATCTGGCATAAAGGAGGGTTCCACAGACTCCACAGAGCTTGGCACAGACACAAGGTCATGCATCTGTGGCAGGTTGTTTGACAAGCGGGTTGTTTGACAAGCATCCCTACCAGTGGTCTTTCCGAGGGTTTAAACGCAAGACGTCAACGCCTCTGTGCTTCAGGAGCTCTCAGAGCTGCCGTTCCACCACAGCCTCGGAGGACAGCACAGCAAATTGGTTTCCGTTTCGCCTCATGTACGCCCCATTGCTGAGAGACCGACAGACGGAGTTCACTGAAGGTGAAACGTCCCAAACTAAAAACTGTTGGAAAATAAATGAACATGGTTCTGTGATCTTTTCTCTGAATATTTTGTTTGAATATTCAGGTCAAATTAACTCTAGTGATGTTGTCCTGCCAGTCCCTTGAATCCTTCCACTGACATCCTGCTAGAAAACAAGACGGTTTAATCAGCAACATGGCAAACTGTGTAACATGAAGGTATACAAGACGACACACAAACTGTGTAACATGAAGGTTTACAAGACGACACACAAACTGTGTAACATGAAGGTTTACAAGACGACACACAAACTGTGTAACATGAAGGTTTACAAGACGACACACAAACTGTGTAACATGAAGGTTTACAAGACAACACACAAACTGTGTAACATGAAGGTTTACAAGACGACACACAAACTGTGTAACATGAAGGTTTACAAGACGACACACAAACTGAGCTCACATGGTAAAGAACCTGTGTGTTATGTACCTGGGCATGATGGGAAAAACCTATTTGCCCTTGGGTGAAAATAATAATATGTTGATAGCATACATACCTGGTAAACTAACATTGTAGCTTTTTTCCTGGTTCTGTTTGTTTTTCAATGTTCTTTAGAGTTCTGCACAGTGACAGGAAGAGATTATAACCAACCAATGAGAATGTGAGTTCACAATAAGCTCATGCAGGTTCTAATGCGTTCATTCTCCGCTCTGAAATATTGCTCACAAAATCTTACAAGCAAACGTGTGTTTCAACCCAACCAGCAGAAGAAGTCATATGATTAACATTAGAGTTAGAAACAGACAGTGTGTCTGTAATAATACAAATAATTATTAATTATTACTATTATAATTATTACAGTGGGACTGTGTCCCAGCCCACGTTACAGTTTTTTCTCTCAGGTTAATATTTTTTAGAGCGTATAATGTTCTGCAAATGTTTTTACAAATTACAGCCGTCACACTTGTTGTCGTTTCTTTGAAAGCAGGCGACCTACATCACTGAGGCTCTCTGCCTCGAGGACAGAACGCTCCGCAGAACCCTCTGCAGAACCCTCTGCAGAACCCTTCGCAGAACCCTCTGCAGAACCCTCAGGAAACAGGGTGTGATTTGGGAGACGGTTTCTTGTAGAACCCTCTGAGCAGTGGCCCTCAATTTACCTCAAAGTTGGAAGGCCTCTCCTCACCACAGCACACACACACACTCACACATATCACATACACACACACACACACACACCCTCACACACATCACATACACACACACACACACACACACAGAACCGTCTGCCTGGTCGAATGCAAGTTCTGGGCTGGCGTCCAAAAAATTTTGCGGGCCAGGGAAGAAAGAAAAGGAGTTAAGATTCAGATTACCTGTAATTCATAGGGTTAGTGAATATATTGTGGGTGTAAAACCCACTATAACACACTAGTATAACCCACTATAACACACTAGTATAACCCACTATAACACACTAGTATAGTATAACCCACTATAACACACTAGTATAACCCACTATAACACACTAGTATAACCCACTATAACACACTAGTATAACCCACTATAACACACTAGTATAACCCACTATAACACACTAGTATAACCCACTATAACACACTAGTATAACCCACTATAACACACTAGTATAACCCACTATAACACACTATAACCCACTATAACACACTAGTATAACCCACTATAACACACTAGTATAACCCACTATAACACACTAGTATAACCCACTATAACACACTAGTATAACCCACTATAACACACTAGTATAACCCACTATAACACACTAGTATAACCCACTATAACACACTAGTATAACCCACTATAACACACTAGTATAACCCACTATAACACACTAGTATAACCCACTATAACACACTAGTATAACCCACTATAACACACTAGTATAACCCACTATAACACACTAGTATAACCCACTATAACACACTAGTATAACCCACTATAACACACTAGTATAACCCACTATAACACACTAGTATAACCCACTATAACACACTAGTATAACCCACTATAACACACTAGTATAACCCACTATAACACACTAGTATAACCCACTATAACACACTAGTATAACCCACTATAACACACTAGTATAACCCACTATAACACACTAGTATAACCCACTATAACACACTAGTATAACCCACTATAACACACTAGTATAACCCACTATAACACACTAGTATAACCCACTATAACACACTAGTATAACCCACTATAACACACTAGTATAACCCACTATAACACACTAGTATAACCCACTATAACACACTAGTATAACCCACTATAACACACTAGTATAACCCACTATAACACACTAGTATAACCCACTATAACACACTAGTATAACCCACTATAACACACTAGTATAACCCACTATAACACACTAGTATAACCCACTATAACACACTAGTATAACCCACTATAACACACTAGTATAACCCACTATAACACACTAGTATAACCCACTATAACACACTAGTATAACCCACTATAACACACTAGTATAACCCACTATAACACACTAGTATAACCCACTATAACACACTAGTATAACCCACTATAACACACTAGTATAACCCACTATAACACACTAGTATAACCCACTATAACACACTAGTATAACCCACTATAACACACTAGTATAACCTAGTATAACTATAACACACTAGTATAACCCACTATAACACACTAGTATAACCCACTATAACACACTAGTATAACCCACTATAACACACTAGTATAACCCACTATAACACACTAGTATAACCCACTATAACACACTAGTATAACCCACTATAACACACTAGTATAACCCACTATAACACACTAGTATAACCCCTATAACACTAGTATAACCCACTATAACACACTAGTATAACCCACTATAACACACTAGTATAACCCACTATAACACACTAGTATAACCCACTATAACACACTAGTATAACCCACTATAACACACTAGTATAACCCACTATAACACACTAGTATAACCCACTATAACACACTAGTATAACCCACTATAACACACTAGTATAACCCACTATAACACACTAGTATAACCCACTATAACACACTAGTATAACCCACTATAACACACTAGTATAACCCACTATAACACACTAGTATAACCCACTATAACACACTAGTATAACCCACTATAACACACTAGTATAACCCACTATAACACACTAGTATAACCCACTATAACACACTAGTATAACCCACTATAACACACTAGTATAACCCACTATAACACACTAGTATAACCCACTATAACACACTAGTATAACCCACTATAACACACTAGTATAGCCCACCATAACCCAGTACACTTCAGCCCCAATCACTCCCTACTGGAAAGCCACTCCCAAATGGCTCCCTATTCCAGTACCAGTGCACTAGTTTTAACTGGAGCCTAATGGGTCATTCGTGCTCCATTAAGGGGTCAGTGTTCCATTTGGGAGGCATCCTGTCACAGTGGCTCCATTGTGCTAATAAAGCCTCCATCTGCTTCAGGGACTGTGTCTTCCCTTCTGACTTCATTTTCTCCCCTCTCTCCTCTCTCTCTCTCCTCTCTCCTCTCTCCTCTCTTCTCTCTTCTCTCTTCTCTCTTCTCTCTCCTCTCTCCTCTCTCCTCTCTCCTCTCTCCTCTCTCCTCTCTCCATTTCCATATTCTCTCTCCTCTTTCCTCTCTCCTCCCTCTCTCCTCTTTCCTCTCTCCTCCCTCTCTCCTCTCTCCTCTCTCCTCTCTCCTCCCCCTCTCTCCTCCCTCCTCTCTCCTCTCTCCTCTCTCCTCTCCACTCTCTTCTCTCTCTCCTCTCTCCTCTCTCCTCTCTCCTCTCTCCTCTCTCCATTTCCATATTCTCTCTCCTCTTTCCTCTCTCCTCTCCTCCTCTCTCCTCTCTCCTC
The DNA here is from genome assembly GCA_029465975.1 of Dallia pectoralis. Classification (NCBI taxonomy): domain Eukaryota; kingdom Metazoa; phylum Chordata; class Actinopteri; order Esociformes; family Umbridae; genus Dallia; species Dallia pectoralis. The sequence goes on along the minus strand of CM055739.1, from coordinate 1,481,267 downwards.
CCCCTCTCTCCTCCCTCCCCTACCCGTTTCCATATTCTCTCTCCTCCCTCTCTCCTCTCTCCTCTCTCCTCTCTCCTCCCCCTCTCTCCTCCCTCCCCTACCCGTTTCCATATTCTCTCTCCTCCCTCTCTCCTCTCTCCTTCCTTTCTCCTCCCTCTTCAGCACCACTGTGGATTCTCTGACATTGACGGCAGAATAAAGGCATTCATGGTGAGTTGAACTAATGTTCTTGTCCCAAACAGCCCCCGAAGTTTGACCCGAGCCCTTTGGGAAATAGGGAGCGATTTGGGACTTGTGCACACTCAGGCTCACTGTGTGCTATTGTTTTATAATATTTCCTAAATGTGTCAGTTGCCAAGAATTACTGACTTAATCAGATGGTTATTGATACAGGGAGTGAAATAAATAAACTGAACTCACTGCAGTTACAGGTAATAACTATTTGAAAAGGAAAAAAATATTAAAACTATAAAAGACAAGCTTGTCAAAACAAAGCTGGCGGGTGCAGAGAAACACACCAACAGCAAACATTCAATTCCATATTAGCCAACTCATATTCAATTCCATATTAGCCAACTCACATCCAATTCCATATTAGCCAACTCACATTCAATTCCATATTAGCCAACTCACATTCAATTCCATATTAGCCAACTCACATTCAATTCCATATTAGCCAACTCACATTCAATTCCATATTAGCCAACTCACATTCAATTCCATATTAGCCAACTCACATTCAATTCCATATTAGCCAACTCATATTCAATTCCATATTAGCCAACTCACATCCAATTCCATATTAGCCAACTCACATTCAATTCCATATTAGCCAACTCACATTCAATTACATATTAGCCAACTCACATTAAATTACATATTAGCCAACTCACATTCAAATTCCATATTAGCCAACTCACATTAAATTCCATATTAGCCAACTCACATTCAATTCCATATTAGCCAACTCACATTCAATTCCATATTAGCCAACTCACATTCAAATCCATATTAGCCAACTCACATTCAATTCCATATTAGCCAACTCACATTCAATTCCATATTAGCCAACTCACATTCAATTCCATATTAGCCAACTCACATTCAATTCCATATTAGCCAACTCACATTCAATTCCATATTAGCCAACTCACATTCAATTCCATATTAGCCAACTCACATTCAATTCCATATTAGCCAACTCACATTCAATTCCATATTAGCCAACTCACATTCAATTCCATATTAGCCAACTCACATTCAAATCCATATTAGCCAACTCACATTTAAATCCATATTAGCCAACTCGCATTAAATTCCATATTAGCCAACTCGCATTAAATTCCATATTAGCCAACTCACATTAAATTCCATATTAGCCAACTCACATTAAATTCCATATTAGCCAACTCACATTCAATTCCATATTAGCCAACTCACATTCAATTCCATATTAGCCAACTCACATTCAATTCCATATTAGCCAACTCACATTCAATTCCATATTAGCCAACTCACATTCAATTCCATATTAGCCAACTCACATTCAATTCCATATTAGCCAACTCACATTCAATTCCATATTAGCCAACTCATATTCAATTCCATATTAGCCAACTCACATTCAATTCCATATTAGCCAACTCACATTAAATTCCATATTAGCCAACTCACATTCAATTCCCTATAAGCCAACTCACATTCAATTCCATATTAGTAACAGACGTTTCCTGGTCTGTATGTGAGCCAGAGCCTGAGCCAGTAAACAGCCTGTAACAGACGTTTCCTGGTCTGTCTGTGGATTAGGATACTCTGGCTGATATACATAGCAGGTTCATCCTGTCTACTGAACATCCTGTCAACGGAACATCCTGTCAACTGAACATCCTGTCAACTGAACGTCCTGTCAGCTGAACATCCTGTCAACTGAACATCCTGTCAACTGAAGGCTCCAGTGTGCTAACGAGGTCATAAGGCTCCAGTGTGCTAACGAGGTGATAAGGCTCCAGTGTGCTAACATAAGGCTCCAGTGTGCTAACGAGGTCATAAGGCTCCAGTGTGCTAACGAGGTCATGAATATTGAACTAAACTTTTGTTTGTCTTATTGTGTATTTTTTGTGTAACTGTATGCTGTCTTGCACATTTTTCGCTTTATCTTGTCCAGGTCACCATTGCAGATGAGAATTTGTTCTCAATTGGCCTCCCTGGTTAAATAAAGATTAAATAAAAAATTAACATGAAGGAGGAAGCCATTTGGGATGCTAAACTGGTGTTGATTGCATCCTAAAGTCCAAATACCTCCCAGCCAATCCCCCTAGATGCATAATCAATGTGATTAAACCTGATCTGTAATGAAAGCAGGTCCGTTCTTGCCCAGGCTATAACAAAGAGTTGTAACAAAGACAATATTATACAAAACAACATAAAAAGAACAGCAATTAAAGACAAATAAACAAAAAAACATAGCAGTGATGGAACCAAAGAAGAATCATTGAGACCAACCTATGAGCTTGTTTGACCAGGTAGTCCTGAGTTGTGGTCTTAGAGCTTGTTTGACCAGGTAGTCCTGAGATGTGGTTCTAGAATTCGTTTGACCAGGTAGTCCTGAGATGTGGTCTTAGAGCTTGTTTGACCAGGTAGTCCTGAGATGTGGTCTTAGAGCTTGTTTGACCAGGTAGTCCTGAGATGTGGTCTTAGAGCTTGTTTGACCAGGTAGTCCTGAGATGTGGTCTTAGAGCTTGTTTGACCAGGTAGTCCTGAGATGTGGTCTTAGAGCTCGTTTGACCAGGTAGTCCTGAGATGTGGTCTTAGAGCTTGTTTGACCAGGTAGTCCTGAGATGTGGTCTTAGAGCTTGTTTGACCAGGTAGTCCTGAGATGTGGTCTTAGAGCTCGTTTGACCAGGTAGTCCTGAGATGTGGTCTTAGAGCTGTTTGACCAGGTAGTCCTGAGATGTGGTCTTAGAGCTTGTTTGACCAGGTAGTCCTGAGATGTGGTCTTAGAGCTTGTTTGACCAGGTAGTCCTGAGATGTGGTCTTAGAGCTTGTTTGACCAGGTAGTCCTGAGATGTGGTCTTAGAGCTCGTTTGACCAGGTAGTCCTGAGATGTGGTCTTAGAGCTTGTTTGACCAGGTAGTCCTGAGATGTGGTCTTAGAGCTTGTTTGACCAGGTAGTCCTGAGATGTGGTCTTAGAGCTCGTTTGACCAGGTAGTCCTGAGATGTGGTCTTAGAGCTTGTTTGACCAGGTAGTCCTGAGATGTGGTCTTAGAGCTCGTTTGACCAGGTAGTCCTGAGATGTGGTCTTAGAGCTTGTTTGACCAGGTAGTCCTGAGATGTGGTCTTAGAGCTTGTTTGACCAGGTAGTCCTGAGATGTGGTCTTAGAGCTCGTTTGACCAGGTAGTCCTGAGATGTCGTACAATAATAGAGGACAAAAATACAGGACACTAGTACAGGAAAATAATACAGGATGGAAAATGGAGAGATAGAGGAAGAGATAGTGGAAGAGTTTGAGGGAAAGATAGAGGAAGAAAGAGAGATAGTGGTAGAGTTTGACGGAGAGAGGGAGGGAGGGAGAGAGAGAGAGGTTAGCACCAAAGACCAGCCAGCAGTAGTCTGTTACATGCTCTGCAACTTGAGCAGGAGACGTCATATTAGGACAACAGATGCTAATCAGTTTTTAGCCTACAGCACTAACTGCATGTTTCTTCAATTAGCTAGTCAGCTACTGTAGTAACAAAAAATCCTCTCAAATAATTTGTTTTTAATGAAGCAGTAATTACCGTGTTCTGCCCTGAGTCATTGCAGTGTAAAGACAGCTCAGATTAACACTACGCTTCAACAACATGCTGTTAAGTGAATGTTATAACACCACAACCATATAGAGACATGTGTGGTCAAATGATGTGCACTACATAGGGAATATGATTGTCTAAATTACTGAATTACATTACCAATGTGTGTAAAGTAAGGGACCGGGCGTCTGTTGGGTCACGGACAGTGATCTGGCAAGTGAAGGACTGAACCAGAGCAGCCTGGTGGTTTCACCTGTATGGGACATCTTCAGGGACTGACAGTGTAGACTGAACCAGAGCAGCCTGGTGGTTTCACTTGTCTGGGACATCTTCAGGGAGTGACAGTGTAGACTGAACCAGAGCAGCCTGGTGGTTTCACTTGTCTGGGACATCTTCAGGGAGTGACAGTGTAGACTGAACCAGAGCAGCCTGGTGGTTTCACTTGTCTGGGACATCTTCAGGGAGTGACAGTGTAGACTGAACCAGAGCAGCCTGGTGGTTTCACCTGTATGGGACATCTTAGGGAGTCTCAGGGTCTGATATGAACTCCATAGAGGAGCTGGCCACTTAACACCAGCTGGCCACGTGGTCACCATCAATAATGGCTGATCCTCTGTCCGTGACCAGGAAGTACAGGATGTTCAGATAAACATTTTGAAATCACAGACGCCTGATTCACCTTTAATCATTCCTATATCTTAACCATTATCTTCATCTATATGGTACCGGCTTGGGAAAATATATATTGCAGTAAATATAGGACCGAACATTTAACACATTTTAATTCCTTAGTGGACTACAAGAAATGCAGGTAAAATAATAATCAACTAAAATAGTCTGTGTTCTGTTCCTTTTGAATCCAGAAGTGTCATTGACCAGGCCCACTTAAAACATCTCTAATACTTTATTAAATACGTTTGAGTGTGATCTATGTATCCAAAGCCTTCGACAGCTATGGTTTGGATGTAGTTGCTGTCATAGTGATTAATCCAGGTCTAAAACTAGACTGACCTGTGAAACCACCTGGCCTGTCAAAGGGACAACTCACAATTGACTCCTAATTCTCTGCATGAAGCACAACTTATAAGCGGATCTTTACTGGTCAAACTTATAGCACAATAGACCAATCAGATGCTGGCTATGAGGAAACTAACTCAATCACTGAGGGGTCAAGACACACTATTTATATTTCACAGAAAATAACATTCTCCACCTCTAACGCTCCTCATTACACATCCTCTACTCTCACCTCATTACACATCCTCTACTCTCACCTCATTACACATCCTCTACTCTCATCTCATTACACATCCTCTACTCTCACCTCATTACACATCCTCTACTATCACCTCATTACACATCCTCTACTCTCACCTCATTACACATCCTCTACTATCACCTCATTACACATCCTCTACTATCACCTCATTACACATCCTCTACTCTCACCTCATTACACATCCTCTACTATCACCTCATTACACATCCTCTACTCTCACCTCATTACACATCCTCTACTATCACCTCATTACACATCCTCTACTCTCATCTCATTACACATCCTCTACTATCACCTCATTACACATCCTCTACTCTCACCTCATTACACATCCTCTACTATCACCTCATTACACATCCTCTACTATCACCTCATTACACATCCTCTACTCTCACCTCATTACACATCCTCTACTATCACCTCATTACACATCCTCTACTATCACCTCATTACACATCCTCTACTCTCACCTCATTACACATCCTCTACTCTCACCTCATTACACATCCTCTACTCTCATCTCATTACACATCCTCTACTCTCACCTCATTACACATCCTCTACTCTCACCTCATTACACATCCTCTACTATCACCTCATTACACATCCTCTACTATCACCTCATTACACATCCTCTACTATCACCTCATTACACATCCTCTACTATCACCTCATTACACATCCTCTACTATCACCTCATTACATATCCTCTACTCTCACCTCATTACACATCCTCTACTCTCACCTCATTACACATCCTCTACTATCACCTCATTACACATCCTCTACTATCACCTCATTACACATCCTCTACTATCACCTCATTACACATCCTCTACTATCACCTCATTACACATCCTCTACTATCACCTCATTACACATCCTCTACTCTCACCTCATTACACATCCTCTACTCTCACCTTGTAAAGTCTCCTCCCCTCTCCTGTGACCTTTTACCTATTCCACATGACTCTGTCCTCCCCTCACCCACTATCCTCTGCTCCCACCTCCTCCCACCTCCTCCCCTCTTCTCTAGACCTTTTGTCGAACTAACTGATTAATCATGTCCTTGTCCAATCTCCCCACCTCAGCCATCTGAAATAAAGTGGCTTCTGACATCACTATGGCTACAGCATTCTGGACAAAAAAGCACATTGACTTCAGTAGCAATCTGGACACACACAGACAGACAGACAAACGGAATGTTGCAGCAATCTGGCCAGTTGTGTAAGGTTTACCCTCAGGTGTGAAAGAAGTGCATGTGAAAGTGCAGAATGCAGCCATGTGAATTAGAGCCTGTAACTAGACAGTCTGAAGTCCTCACACACCGGTGTGACAGCAAATCACTCTGACGTGGCCTTTGGCTGCCTGCTGGGCGGGGCTGTAGCTGGGTTGCCGTGGCGAGAGGGATGAGGTCTGGAGGTCAGTGAGGGAAACACTGAGAAAATAGCCAACTCCCAGAGGGCTAAAGTCACACAGTGAATGAACACAGTGCTAGCCAACTCCATTACACACACACTCTCATATATGTTTATATTTGGGCAGGTTGTACATTTCCATGGTCTCGTGGTGTGCGGTGGTGTGTGGTGGTGAATGTAGGAGGACCTGTCCGGGCAACCTGAGGCCTGTCATGGCAACGGTAGGAGTGAATGAGTCACTGATGTTATTCAATTACTCATTTGCAACAGCGACCAGGGGAGCAGCTGGGATTTGAACCCAGGACGTCAAACACACAAAGCACTCTACCACTGAGTTATCAACTGCTCTGAAGTTGTGATGAGTTGTTGTGGCGCTGTGTGTTGTGATTAGTTGTTGTGACGTGGTGTGTTGTGATGAGTTGTTGTGGCGTGGTGTCTTGTGATTAGTTGTTGTGATGTGGTGTGTTGTGATTAGTTGTTGTGACGTGGTGTGTTGTGATGAGTTGTTGTGGCGTGGTGTGTTGTGATTAGTTGTTGTGACGTGGTGTGTTGTGATTTGTTGTTGTGGCTTGGTGTGTTGTGATGAGTTGTTGTGGCGTGGTGTCTTGTGATTAGTTGTTGTGACGTGGTGTGTTGTGATTTCTTGTTGTGACGTGGTGTGTTGTGATGAGTTGTTGTGACGTGGTGTGTTGTGTTTAGTTGTTGTGACGTGGTGTGTTGTGATTTGTTGTTGTGACGTGGTGTGTTGTGATGAGTTGTTGTGACGTGGTGTGTTGTGATTTGTTGTTGTGACGTGGTGTGTTGTGATGAGTTGTGGCGTGGTGTGTTGTGATTAGTTGTTGTGACGTGGTGTGTTGTGATGAGTTGTTGTGGCGTGGTGTGTTGTGATTAGTTGTTGTGATGTGGTGTGTTGTGATTAGTTGTTGTGATGTGGTGTGTTGTGATTAGTTGTTGTGACGTGGTGTGTTGTGATTTGTTGTTGTGACGTGGTGTGTTGTGATGAGTTGTTGTGACGTGGTGTGTTGTGATTAGTTGTTGTGCGTGGTGTGTTGTGATTGGTTGTTGTGGCGTGGTGTGGTGTTGTGATTAGTTGTTGTGACGTGGTGTGTTGTGTTGTTGTGGCGTGGTGTCTTGTGATTAGTTGTTGTGACGTGGTGTGTTGTGATTTGTTGTTGTGACGTGGTGTGTTGTGATGAGTTGTTGTGGCGTGGTGTGTTGTGATGAGTTGTTGTGACGTGGTGTGTTGTGAGTTGTTGTGACGTGGTGTGTTGTGATGAGTTGTGGCGTGGTGTGTTGTGATGAGTTGTTGTGGCGTGGTGTGTTGTGATTAGTTGTTGTGACGTGGTGTGTTGTGATGAGTTGTTGTGACGTGGTGTGTTGTGTTTAGTTGTTGTGACGTGGTGTGTTGTGATTTGTTGTTGTGACGTGGTGTGTTGTGATGAGTTGTTGTGGCGTGGTGTGTTGTGATGAGTTGTTGTGACGTGGTGTGTTGTGATTAGTTGTTGTGACGTGGTGTGTTGTGATTAGTTGTTGTGATTAGTTGTTGTGATGTGGTGTGTTGTGATGAGTTGTTGTGACGTGGTGTGTTGTGATGAGTTGTTGTGGCGTGGTGTGTTGTGATGAGTTGTTGTGGCGTGGTGTGTTGTGATGAGTTGTTGTGACGTGGTGTGTTGTGATGAGTTGTTGTGGCGTGGTGTGTTGTGATTAGTTGTTGTGATGTGGTGTGTTGTGATTAGTTGTTGTGACGTGGTGTGTTGTGATTAGTTGTGGCGTGGTGTGTTGTGATGAGTTGTTGTGGCGTGGTGTCTTGTGATTAGTTGTTGTGACGTGGTGTGTTGTGATTAGTTGTTGTGACGTGGTGTGTTGTGATGAGTTGTTGTGACGTGGTGTGTTGTGTTTAGTTGTTGTGACGTGGTGTGTTGTGATTTCTTGTTGTGACGTGGTGTGTTGTGATGAGTTGTTGTGGCGTGGTGTGTTGTGATGAGTTGTTGTGCGTGGTGTGTTGTGATTTGTTGTTGTGACGTGGTGTGTTGTGATGAGTTGTTGTGGCGTGGTGTGTTGTGATGAGTTGTTGTGACGTGGTGTGTTGTGATTTGTTGTTGTGACGTGGTGTGTTGTGATGAGTTGTTGTGGCGTGGTGTGTTGTGATTAGTTGTTGTGACGTGGTGTGTTGTGATGAGTTGTTGTGATGTGGTGTGTTGTGATGAGTTGTTGTGACGTGGTGTGTTGTGATGAGTTGTTGTGGCGTGGTGTGTTGTGATGAGTTGTTGTGGCGTGGTGTCTTGTGATTAGTTGTTGTGACGTGGTGTGTTGTGATTTGTTGTTGTGGCGTGGTGTGTTGTGATTAGTTGTTGTGACGTGGTGTGTTGTGATTAGTTGTTGTGATGTGGTGTGTTGTGATGAGTTGTTGTGACGTGGTGTGTTGTGATGAGTTGTTGTGGCGTGGTGTGTTGTGATTAGTTGTTGTGACGTGGTGTGTTGTGATGAGTTGTTGTGACGTGGTGTGTTGTGATTAGTTGTTGTGGCGTGGTGTGTTGTGATGAGTTGTTGTGGCGTGGTGTGTTGTGATTAGTTGTTGTGACGTGGTGTGTTGTGATGAGTTGTGGCGTGGTGTGTTGTGATTAGTTGTTGTGACGTGGTGTGTTGTGATTAGTTGTTGTGACGTGGTGTGTTGTGTTTAGTTGTTGTGGCGTGGTGTCTTGTGATTAGTTGTTGTGACGTGGTGTGTTGTGATTTGTTGTTGTGACGTGGTGTGTTGTGATGAGTTGTTGTGGCGTGGTGTCTTGTGATTAGTTGTTGTGACGTGGTGTGTTGTGATTTGTTGTTGTGGCGTGGTGTGTTGTGATGAGTTGTTGTGACGTGGTGTGTTGTGATGAGTTGTTGTGGCGTGGTGTGTTGTGATTAGTTGTTGTGACGTGGTGTGTTGTGATTAGTTGTGGCGTGGTGTGTTGTGATTAGTTGTTGTGATGTGGTGTGTTGTGATGAGTTGTTGTGATGTGGTGTGTTGTGATTAGTTGTTGTGACGTGGTGTGTTGTGATTAGTTGTTGTGATGTGGTGTGTTGTGATTAGTTGTTGTGATGTGGTGTGTTGTGATTAGTTGTTGTGACGTGGTGTGTTGTGATTAGTTGTTGTGACGTGGTGTGTTGTGATTAGTTGTTGTGATGTGGTGTGTTGTGATTAGTTGTTGTGACGTGGTGTGTTGTGATTAGTTGTTGTGGCGTGGTGTGTTGTGATTAGTTGTTGTGATGTGGTGTGTTGTGATTAGTTGTGGCGTGGTGTCTTGTGATTAGTTGTGGCGTGGTGTGTTGTGATTATTAGTTGTGACGTGGTGTGTTGTGATGAGTTGTTGTGGCGTGGTGTGTTGTGATTAGTTGTTGTGATGTGGTGTGTTGTGATAAGTTGTGGCGTGGTGTGTTGTGATTAGTTGTGGCGTGGTGTGTTGTGATTAGTTGTTGTGATGTGGTGTGTTGTGATTAGTTGTGGCGTGGTGTGTTGTGATTAGTTGTGGCGTGGTGTGTTGTGATTAGTTGTGGCGTGGTGTGTTGTGATTAGTTGTGGCGTGGTGTGTTGTGATTAGTTGTGGCGTGGTGTGTTGTGATTAGTTGTTGTGATGTGGTGTGTTGTGATTAGTTGTGGCGTGGTGTCTTGTGATTAGTTGTGGCGTGGTGTCTTGTGATTAGTTGTGGCGTGGTGTGTTGTGATTAGTTGTGGCGTGGTGTGTTGTGATTAGTTGTTGTGATGTGGTGTGTTGTGATTAGTTGTGGCGTGGTGTCTTGTGATTAGTTGTGGCGTGGTGTGTTGTGATTAGTTGTGGCGTGGTGTGTTGTGATTAGTTGTGGCGTGGTGTGTTGTGATTAGTTGTGGCGTGGTGTCTTGTGATTAGTTGTGGCGTGGTGTCTTGTGATTAGTTGTGGCGTGGTGTCTTGTGATTAGTTGTGGCGTGGTGTGTTGTGATTAGTTGTGGCGTGGTGTGTTGTGATTAGTTGTGGCGTGGTGTGTTGTGATTAGTTGTGGCGTGGTGTCTTGTGATTAGTTGTGGCGTGGTGTCTTGTGATTAGTTGTGGCGTGGTGTGTCTTTTACAGTCCAGAGTGATGGAGGCTCTGGACCCAGGGACTCATATCCTGTAACTGCCCCTCCCTTCCTGAGACACTCTATTAATTAATAGGTGCTTGTCACCCAGGGCCTAATGGGGCTTTCGTCTCCTCCACGTCCTCCTGTCCTGTCACCCCTCTCACATGAAATCGATTTGTCTCCTGTCGACAAAACTTTATCCCAATGCCGGTTAGAAGCTGTCTCTGTGTCTGTGAGCTGTACTTCCTGCATGTGAGCCAATCAGAGTCTGGTTTCAACACGTTGACACTTCAGTTAAAAGCCGTGAGCTCCACCTGAGGTCAGGTGGCATCAGCTGCTGAAACAGGAATTGACAAATATATACTTTTCATCTCAGCAACAGTTTAAGTTGAATGTATTTGAACTAAAACCTAAGGAGGAGCATCGCTGGGCCTGTTTGGAGTCTTAGAGATCGATGAGTTGCACTCTGTTTGTTTATATTGCCCTCTTCCAGAAGCATCTTCTGTACTGATATTGACATTTAGAAGTATGTATTACTGGAGTGCTGAAAATACACGTTATTTTACTCCACTGTTTCAAATACTGTATAGCCTGAAAACATGGCCGAACCTGTCACTTTAATGTCAGGGATTTGATCACTTTAATGTCAGGGATTTGGTCACTTTAATGTCAGGGATTTGGTCACTTTAATGTCAGGGATTTGGTCACTTTAATGTCAGGGATTTGGTCACTTTAATGTCAGGGATTTGGTCACTTTAATGTCAGGGATTTGGTCACTTTAATGTCAGGGATTTGGTCACTTTAATGTCAGGGATTTGATCACTTTAATGTCAGGGATTTGGTCACTTTAATGTCAGGGATTTGATCACTTTAATGTCAGGGATTTGGTCACTTTAATGTCAGGGATTTGGTCACTTTAATGTCAGGGATTTGGTCACTTTAATGTCAGGGATTTGGTCACTTTAATGTCAGGGATTTGGTCACTTTAATGTCAGGGATTTGGTCACTTTAATGTCAGGGATTTGGTCACTTTAATGTCAGGGATTTGGTCACTTTAATGTCAGGGATTTGGTCACTTT
>CM055739.1:1414628-1464628 GCA_029465975.1 Dallia pectoralis | reverse complement strand
TGTTCTTGATGAGAGTGACTCAGCAGGCTGAGGGAACGAGATGCAGAAGTTCTCAACCTTCTATTCAAAGCGGTCGACAAAGAAATGGACAATTAAGGAGAAAGGAAAAGGTGGCTAATAGTTTCTCTGAATTGTAGGGAGTAGTTTGGAATGTATAATGAAAGTGGCTTTAGGAGCAGAGGCGTTGAGATGATCTTAGCTCAGCCATAAGTTTAATTCCCCTTCAATTTGGCTCAGTTCCCTGAAGTCCTGTAATGTGAGGTTGCAGAGAATCACTTATCCATGTTCCACCAGCATGTTCCACCACCATGTTCTACCAACGTGTTCCACCACCATGTTCCACCACCATGTTCCACCACCATGTTCTACCAACGTGTTCCACCACCATGTTCCACCACCGTGTTCCACCAGCATGTTCTGCCACCGTGTTCTACCACCATGTTCCACCACCATGTTCCACCACCGTGTTCCACCACCATGTTCCACCACCATGTTCCACCACCGTGTTTTACCGCCCTGTTCCACCACCATGTTCCACCACCATGTTCTACCATCATGTTCCATCACCAGGTTCCACCACCAGGTTATACTACTATGGTCTACCACCATGTTCCATCACCAGGTTCCACCACCAGGTTCTACCACTATGGTGTCTAGTAAAGACAACTTACACAAACATGCCTGAGTCCACTGATTGTTATTCCTTTCCGTCTCTGTGGTCCACCTCATGTCATTCTGATGTGGCCATCATTTGAAATGGAGATGGGTTTACCTGCCTCCCATTTAATTGGTGCCAACATCCTGACTGCTTGTTGACTAATTATCCTAGACAGTGTTTACACCTCACCAACTGTTTGTTCAGAGTTTTCGGATTGGGATGATTGGAGTTGTTTATTGATATTAAATGTTTTTTTACATGACAACCTGGTGGCAATTGTGGTTTACAAAGAGTGTTGTGTATAGAGTAAGATAAAAGTGTAAATGGAACAGAGATTTGTCTAAAAACAGGTGTGCAATGTACTTACTGGATATTCGCATCTGCTAAATGACTACCATGTATGAATTTAACTGGGTTAATAGTTTTCTGACTTGAATGTCTTTTGTGAAACTCATTAAATATTTCTGCAACTGCCTCAATATTTTTTGCCACAGAATCCTAGTTTAACTACCAAACAGGTCAGTGCTGGGTGCCTTTACAAGGATCCTTCATCAACAGTATATTGAACATGTTGATCAGTTTCAGCTTCATGTTCTGACCATACATATGTTCGAGCTCACAGTAGACCTGGTCAGGTTTGGCTGGACATGTTGATCAGTTTCAGCTACGATCGGCCATCGGTTAATGATCTGTTCATCTATTTCTCCAGGTTTTCTCCCTCTCTGATAACCATAACACAACTCTTTCTCCTCCTAAGGACTATATCTGTCCCAGCCTCTATTGTGTCTGCCTCCAATGGGGTATCTGTTTGTCACTATCTGATATTTAGTAATTACTGACCAATACTCATTTAATGACAAATCCAATTAAAAAGATGTCTAATATCGCTTCCTTGATTTATATGATTGACTGAACAGATGAACACATTGCAACTAAACCGTGTTCATTTGGCATTTTGTTTAAGTTAAGTATCAAAGGTTGAAGGCAATATTTGAAGATGTACAAATGGATTAAGGGGTTTTGATTGCTCTAATGATGTTGGTTCTCATGTCAACCTTTCATCTCAAATCTCTCTGTTTTCTTTGCTTCGAAAAAAGTCTTCATCAAGTCTTCACTCCTGTGCAGCTTATCAAGATGATGCAATAACATGCCATTTGATTGGTTCTGAGAGCATTGAGACATTCAGAACTCTTGTCTCATGGGTTTATCATTTGCAGAAGCAGAGAATTTCTATACTTTTGCACCATCTTTTAATTACGTAAGGTTTAGAAAGTATGCAAATTAATTCCACATTTGAACACATTTTACCCTCAGAACACTTAAGTGGAGATTCATGTTGACATGTTTTTTTAGCTTTGCCTTTTATAATGCACCAGAGTACACATCTGTCCAACCAGGTCTTTTATTGGTTCAGAGCCGTCCAGAGCGCCATCGGCCCAGAGGAAAACGCACAAACCTTGAAGCAAGTTAACATTTTTTGCCTTCAACTAGTCTCTTGTAAAATATCTATTTCTAACATTCAGTCTGTGAGTCAAATGGCAACGCCTTTCCTATAAAGTGTTCTGATGCAAACGTATTCAAGAGGGAGAGTGTGCTATTTTATAATTAAAGGTCAGAGAAGAGTAAAAATAAGATGTATCTGCGAAGAAAAACACTTTGTTTTACTTACTTATTTCATGCCAGGAAGTGTTCTGTATATTAGACAGAGTGTGTATGGGTTTTAGTCATTATTTTTTTAAATCAGGGCATATATCAGATAGATCAACAATGGCATTAACATAAAACATTTTTAAATTGAGTTCTGGTTAAAAAAATATCTCAATAAACCTGTAAACACCCACCCCCTAGTTCATAACGATTGAGATTTTACTGTGTACTTCTTTATCATTACCGGTAGCTTTTCTTCCCTAAATGGTCACTGGTAAACAGATGCAGTAAACATATTTGTCTCATGTCTGCAAGTATCGTAGCATTTAGGCTGAATTGTCAACCCTTTTCCTGTTACTGTAACTGAATTCTCCAAACTGATCTGACAAATTCCTTTCAAGCATAGCATAAATTCACCTAAACAGCGTTGTACATTCTGCTAACCAGCGTTGTACATTCACCTAACCAGCGTTGTACATTCACCTAACCAGCGTTGTACATTCTGCTAACCAGCGTTGTACATTCTGCTAACCAGCGTTGTACATTCACCTAACCAGCGTTGTACATTCACCTAACCAGCGTTGTACATTCTGCTAACCAGCGTTGTACATTCTGCTAACCAGCGTTGTACATTCACCTAACCAGCGTTGTACATTCTGCTAACCAGCGTTGTACATTCTGCTAACCAGCGTTGTACATTCACCTAACCAGCGTTGTACATTCTGCTAACCAGCGTTGTACATTCTGCTAACCAGCGTTGTACATTCACCTAACCAGCGTTGTACATTCTGCTAACCAGCGTTGTACATTCTGCTAACCAGCGTTGTACATTCACCTAACCAGCGTTGTACATTCTGCTAACCAGCGTTGTACATTCTGCTAACCAGCGTTGTACATTCTGCTAACCAGCGTTGTACATTCTGCTAACCAGCGTTGTACATTCTGCTTAACCAGCAGTTAACATTCACCTAACCAGTCTTTACAGCCCTCCTATAAGCCCTGTAGGAACTAGTGCACTGCGGGATAATAGGGAGGCTATTTGGGACACGTGCCCTTGTCTGTCTGTCTGGGATTAAGAGGGAAATGGAGGGCAGAACATGAACAGAGTATTCCAATGAGCACAATGTATTGGTTACTCTTCTGATTTGCATATTAATGAATAAGAGCTTTTATCTGCCTGTCCACCTGGTTGAACCTCTCAATGGAACAATGGCAATTGTTCCTCTCACTGATCTGATTTCAGTACGTCATTAATGGAATACAATGCCATTATATTACATTATATTTTATCATATGTATTTTTAAGTCAAGTATCTTTGAATTGTACTCACCCTTTTTTGTGAGAAAAGTGTATTTTTCAATAGAAAGTCGTTCGCCTGCCAGAGAAGCCTGATGCAGAAACTAATTGGTGTTGAATTCAATTGTATTAATCTGGGTAAAATGTATGTACAACAATTTAATCTGAGAGAATTGCATTTTATAAGTGATAATAATTTGGGCCGGTGTTTCCAACGTGCTAATGTCTTGTCGCTGAAGTCAAGCCAACTGCTCTTTAGCCAGTACACTACAGAATTCACTCCATCTTTCAACTCTCTCTGTCCACTACAGAATTCACTCCATCTTTCAACTCTCTCTGTCCACTACAGAATTCACTCCATCTTTCAACTCTCTCTGTCCACTACATAATTCACTCCATCTTTCAACTCTCTCTGTCCACTACAGAATTCACTCCATCTTTCAACTCTCTCTGTCCACTACAGAATTCACTCCATCTTTCAACTCTCTCTGTCCACTACAGAATTCACTCCATCTTTCAACTCTCTCTGTCCACTACAGAATTCACTCCATCTTTCAACTCTCTCTGTCCACTACAGAATTCACTCCATCTTTCAACTCTCTCTGTCCACTACAGAATTCACTCCATCTTTCAACTCTCTCTGTCCATTACAGAATTCACTCCATCTTTCAACTCTCTCTGTCCATTACAGAATTCACTCCATCTTTCAACTCTCTCTGTCCATTACAGAATTCACTCCATCTTTCAACTCTCTGTCCACTACAGAATTCACTCCATCTTTCAACTCTCTCTGTCCACTACAGAATTCACTCCATCTTTCAACTCTCTCTGTCCACTACAGAATTCACTCAATCTTTTAACTCTCTCTGTCCACTACAGAATTCACTCCATCTTTTAACTCTCTCTGTCCACTACAGAATTCACTCCATCTTTCAACTCTCTCTGTCCACTACAGAATTCACTCCATCTTTCAACTCTCTCTGTCCACTACAGAATTCACTCCATCTTTCAACTCTCTCTGTCCACTACAGAATTCACTCCATCTTTCAACTCTCTCTGTCCACTACATAATTCACTCCATCTTTCAACTCTCTCTGTCCACTACAGAATTCACTCAATCTTTCAACTCTCTCTGTCCACTACAGAATTCACTCAATCTTTTAACTCTCTCTGTCCACTACAGAATTCACTCCATCTTTTAACTCTCTCTGTCCACTACAGAATTCACTCCATCTTTCAACTCTCTCTGTCCACTACAGAATTCACTCCATCTTTCAACTCTCTCTGTCCACTACAGAATTCACTCCATCTTTCAACTCTCTCTGTCCACTACAGAATTCACTCAATCTTTTAACTCTCTCTGTCCACTACAGAATTCACTCCATCTTTTAACTCTCTCTGTCCACTACAGAATTCACTCCTTTTTTCAACTATCTCTGTCCAGTAAAGCACATGAAGAGCAGACAATCTATCTCAGAAAATACTTCAAGACTTTTGGCATAAAATAGTTTTTGTTCATAGAATTATAACCATAATTTTTCCAGAATAATCCGTCTTAAGACAAGGATCTGGAATAACCCCTGTCCGATTATAATTCTATAAAAGCTGAGATCAGCAACTGAAGCAATAAACAGGTTTTTATCCCTGACACCTTTAATGTAAAAGACGAGGGTAGGGAGAGATGTAATCATTAGATTCATAGACACACACACACACACACACAACACACCTACACACACACACACACACACACACACACACACAACACACCTACACACACACACACACACACACACACCTACACGCACACCTACACACACACACACACACACACACACACACACACACACACACACACACACACACACACACACCTACACGCACACCTACACACGCACACCACACACACACACACACACACACACCACACACACACACACACACACACCTACACACACACACACACCTACACACACCTACACACACAAACACACACACACACACACACACAACACACACAAACAACACCTACACCTACACACACACAATACACACACACACACACACTGATATAGTTTCAGTGAAAAGTGTAAAACCGGAGTAAAATGAAAATATACTGACGCTGCAGAAATACTTGATATTTCAGAGATAGAAGAGAAAAACATTTGTGCACATGCTAACACAGACAGACATGCAGAACGACAAATGGGACGACTGAGAAACAGACAGACAGGAACTCAAACAGACAGACAGACATGCAGCCATAAAGACAGACAGATAAACTGAAAGACAGACAAACAGAGAAACAGATAGATAGACAGAGAGACAGATGGAATGCCATTTGCTTGCATGGCAATTTCAATGTATGCTAAACTGCCTCCCCGGGAATCATCACCTTAACGTGGTGGAGAGGTTTGTGTGCCCCTATGAACCTGAGGGCTGGGTTGTCTGGAGCTTCATGCTCCTGGTAGGGTTTCCCAAGGCAAAGTGGTCTCAGGCGAGGGGCCAGACTAAGAATGGTTCACCAAGACCCCATGAAAGATAGTGGGAAAAGGAGCGAGACCCTGCCTGGAGGAAGCCCAGGGCCCTCGTCTGGAGCCAGGCCCAGACGGCGGGCTCGAAAGCGAGCGTCTGGTGGCCGGGTTTGCCACGGAGCCCGGCCGGGCACAGCCCGAACGAGATACGTGGCATCTCTCTCCTCTCCATCCTGTGGGCCCACCACTCACAGGAGCAACCGCAGGGGTCGGGTGCGCTGTCATATGGGTGGCAGTGAAGGTGGGGGGTCTCGACGGATCAGACCCGGGCGGCAGAAGCTTGCTTTGGAGACGTGGAACGTCACCTCACTGGGGGGGAAGGAGCCAGAACTTGTGCGTGAGGTGGAGCGATACCAGTTGGATCTGGTGGGACTTACCTCTACGCACAACCGTGGCTCTGGAACCTTACCCCTGGATAGGGGTTGGACTCTGTTCTTCTCTGGAGTTGCCCAGGGTGAGAGGCGGCGGGCTGGTGTGGGGATACTCACGAGCCCACGTCTGAGCACGGTGGTGTTGGAGTTTACCCCGGTGGATGAGAGGTTTGCCTCCCTACGCCTAAGGGTGGTGGGGGGGAAAACTCTGACTGTTGTTTGTGCTTATGCACCAAACAGCAGTTCGGAGTATTCAGCCTTCTTGGAGACCCTGAAGGGAGTCCTATATAGGGCTCCAGTAGGGGACTCCATCATTCTGCTGGGAGACTTCAACGCACATGTGGGCAACGATGGAGACACCTGGAGAGGCGTGATTGGGAGGAACGGCCTCCTGATCTAAACCCGAGCGGTCGTTTGGTATTGGACTTCTGTGCTAGTCATGGATTGTCTATAACAAACACCATGTTCGAACATAAGGAGGCGCATAAGTGTACATGGTACCAGAGCACCCTAGGCCGAAGGTCAATGATCGATTTTGTGATCGTATCGGCTGATCTAAGGCCGCATGTTTTGGACACTCGGGTGAAGAGAGGGGCAGAGCTGTCAACTGATCACCATCTGGTAGTGAGTTGGATCAGAGGGTGGGGAAAGACTTTGGACAGACCAGGTAAGCCCAAACGGGTAGTGCGGGTGAACTGGGAACGTCTGGAGGAGGCCCCTGTCCGAAAGATCTTCAACTCACACCTCCGGCGGAGCTTTTCAGGCATCCCTGTGGAGGTTGGGGGCATTGAACCTGAGTGGGCAATGTTCAAAGCTTCTATTGCTGAAGCTGCGGCGGTGAGCTGTGGTCTCAAGGTCCTAGGTGCCTCAAGGGGTGGTAACCCTAGAACACCGTGGTGGACCACGGTGGTCAGGAAGCTGTCCGACTGAAGAAGGAGGCCTTCAGGGATATGCTAGCCCTGGGGACTCCGGAGGCAGTTGCAGGGTACCGACAGGCCCGAAGGGCTGCAGCCGCTGCTGTGTCAGAGGCAAAGCAGCGGGTGTGGGAGAAGTTTGGAGAAGCTATGGAGAAGGACTTTCGGTCGGCACCAAAATGCTTCTGGAAAACCGTTCGGCACCTCAGAAGGGGAAAACGGGAACCATCCAAGCTGTGTACAGTAAGGATGGGACACTGTTGACCTCAACTGATGATGTGATCGGGCGCTGGAAAGAGCATTTTGAGGAGCTCCTGAATCCGACCTACACGCCCTCTAGTACAGAGGCAGAGCTGGAGGCTGATGGAGGGTCATCGTCAGTTTCCCTGGGGAAGTTGCTGAGGTAGTCAAACAACTCCACAGTGGCAAAGCCCCAGGGACTGATGAGATTCGTCCAGAAATGCTAAAAGCTTTGGGTGGGGAAGGGCTGTCTTGGTTGACACGCCTCTTCAACATTGCATGGAAGTCTGGGACAGTGCCAGAGGAGTGGCAGACCGGGGTGGTGGTTCCCCTCTTTAAAAAGGGGGACCAGAGAGTGTGTGCCAATTACAGAGGTATCACACTCCTCAGCCTCCCTGGTAAAGTGTACTCCAAAGTGCTGGAAAGGAGGGTTCGGCCAATAGTCGAACCTCAGATTGAAGAGGAACAATGCGGTTTTCGTCCTGGCCGGGGAACCACGGACCAGCTCTTTACTCTCGCAAGGATCCTGGAGGGGGCCTGGGAGTATGCCCATCCAGTCTACATGTGTTTTGTGGATCTGGAGAAGGCGTATGACCGGGTACCCCGGGATCTTTGTGGGAGGTGCTGCGGGAGTATGGGGTGAGGGGGTCTCTTCTCAGGGCCATCCAATCTCTGTACGCTCAAAGCATGAGCTGTGTCCGTGTCCTCGGCAGTAAGTCGGATTCGTTCCAGGTGGGGGTTGGCCTCCGCCAGGGCTGCGCTTTGTCACCAATCCTGTTTGTAATATTCATGGACAGGATATCAAGGCGTAGTCATGGGGGAGGGGTTCCCGTTCGGTGGGCTGATGGTCACATCACTGCTTTTTGCGGATGATGTGGTCCTGATGGCCTCATCGGTCGGTGACCTTCAGCACTCACTGGATCGGTTCGCAGCCGAGTGTGAAGCGGCTGGGATGAGGGTTAGCACCTCTAAATCTGAGGCCATGACTCTCAGCAGGAAACCGATGGAGTGCCTACTCCGGGTAGGGAATGAGTCCTTACTCCAAGTGAAGGAGTTCAAGTACCTCGGGGTCTTGTTCGCGAGTGAGGGAACAATGGAGCGGGAGATTGGTCGGAGGATCGGAGCAGCGGGGGCGGTGTTGCATTCGCTTCACCGCACCGTTGTGACGAAAAGAGAGCTGAGCCGAAAGGCAAAGCTCTCGATCTACCGGTCAATCTTTGTTCCTACCCTCACCTATGGTCATGAAAGCTGGGTCATGACCGAAAGAACGAGATCGCGGGTACAAGTGGCCAAAATGGGTTTTCTCAGGAAGGTGGCTGGCCTCTCCCTTAGGGATAGGGTGAGAAGCTCAGTCATCCGAGAGGAACTCGGAGTAGAGCCGCTGCTCCTTTGCATAGAAAGGAGCCAGTTGAGGTGGTTCGGGCATCTTGTACGAATGCCACCTGGGCGCCTCCCTAGAGAGGTGTTCCAGGCACGTCCAGCTGGGAGGAGACCTCGGGGAAAACCCAGGACTAGGTGGAGAGATTATATCTCCACACTGGCCTGGGAACGCCTCGGGATTCCCCAGTCAGAGCTGGCTAATGTTGCCCGGGAAAGGGAAGTTTGGGGTCCCCTGCTAGAGCTGCTACCCCCGCGACCCGACCCCGGATAAGCGGTTGAAGATGAGATGAGATGAGATGAGCTAAACTGACTTGTGAAATGTGATCGTTTTTTAATGTGTGTACTTTCGTATTTTCTGTAAATGTGTAAAATCTGTAAATGTTTTATTGTGGTAATATCAGACTCAGCTGTGAAAGAGACCTTGAGTTGATTTCTTTCCCAAAATAAATAAATAAATAGGTATCTACTGTCTGTAATCTGATCTAAATCCACACCATCTGGGCAGCAAACATTGTCTGAGTGAGTTCTTACCAGCTGATGTTGATCTAACACTGCAATCTATATCGACCTACCCTCTATGTTCAATTGAGCTCTAATCATCCTATATCAATCATCTATCATGAACTCTCTATGTTCATTTGAGCTCTAATCATCCTATATCAATCATCTATCATGAACCCTCTATGTTCAATTGAGCTCTAATCATCCTATATCAATCATCTATCATGAACCCTCTATGTTCAATTTGAGCTCTAATCATCCTATATCAATCATCTATCATGAACCCTCTATGTTCAATTGAGCTCTAATCATCCTATATCAATCATCTATCATGAACCCTCTATGCTCAATTGAGCTCTAATCATCCTATATCAATCATCTATCATGAACTCTCTATGTTCATTTGAGCTCTAATCATCCTATATCAATCTATCAATATCAATCTGTATCTCTGCAGCATCTCTCTCCTTATTAGAGTGGTCGGTTTACAGGCTTTTGAAAGGCCCCAGGTTTTGACATTTAAGGTAATTATACGTTGTAGAGGTAACTGTTGTTAATGTGTTGAAGCTTCTTGGTTTGAACCCTAACAGAAAATAAAATGTTAGCACAACCTTTACTCACACAGAACTCACACATAACTCACTGCTGACAGATTGTTTACTTGAAAAAACAGTGAACGGTCCAAATTCACCACCTCAGTAGTTCAGAACTAGAAGAAGGCAGAAAGGAGGGCAGGACTCCACACAGGCGTGTGTTTAGAGTTTAGAGTTAATGTCTGGAAAATGTTAGTTGTTATATTATTCTGTAAACACACAAACCATTATGAAAGCTAACTTTCTTGATACTATAATCTGTAAAATTTCAGATTACATTCAGGACTGTTAGTGCTTTACATTTGGATTAACAAAACAAGGAAACATTATTTGCAAATATATCACTGCAGTTGAACTGGTCCAGTTGACAAACAAAATACACAGCATACTGTGTTAGTATACATAGTATTCCTGTATACCTCATAGTATTCTTCATAGTATTCCTCATAGTATACCTCATAGTATTCCTCATTCCGCTAATCTAACTACTGTATGTGCTAATATA
The DNA here is from genome assembly GCA_029465975.1 of Dallia pectoralis. Classification (NCBI taxonomy): domain Eukaryota; kingdom Metazoa; phylum Chordata; class Actinopteri; order Esociformes; family Umbridae; genus Dallia; species Dallia pectoralis. Next base: position 1,453,988 of record CM055739.1, on the reverse strand, counting down.
ACTAGCTGTATGTGCTAATATAACTAACTGTATGTGCTAATATAACTAGCTGTATGTGCTAATATAACTAACTGTATGTGCTTATATAACTAGCTGTATGTGCTAATATAACTAACTGTATGTGCTAATATAACTAATATAACTAGCTGTATGTGCTAATATAACTAACTGTATGTGCTAATATAACTAATATAACTAGCTGAATGTGCTAATATAACTAACTGTATGTGCTAATATAACTAGCTGTATGTGCTAATATAACTAACTGTATGTGCTAATATAACTAATATAACTAGCTGTATGTGCTAATATAACTAACTGTATGTGCTAATATAACTAGCTGTATGTGCTAATATAACTAACTGTATGTGCTAATATAACTAGCTGTATGTGCTAATATAACTAACTGTATGTGCTAATATAACTAGCTGTATGTGTTAATATAACTAGCTGTATGTGCTAATATAACTAACTGTATGTGCTAATATAACTAGCTGTATGTGCTAATATAACTAGCTGTATGTGCTAATATGACTAACTGTATGTGCTAATATTACTAACTGTATGTGCTAATATGACTAACTGTATGTGCTAATATAACTAGCTGTAAGTGCTAATATAACTAATATAACTAGCTGTATGTGCTAATATAACTAGCTGTATGTGCTAATATAACTAACTGTATGTGCTAATATAACTAGCTGTATGTGCTAATATAACTAACTGTATGTGCTAATATAACTAGCTGTATGTGCTAATATAACTAACTGTATGTGCTAATATAACTAGCTGTATGTGCTAATATAACTAACTGTATGTGCTAATATAACTAGCTGTATGTGCTAATATAACTAGCTGTAAGTGCTAATATAACTAATATAACTAGCTGTATGTGCTAATATAACTAGCTGTATGTGCTAATATAACTAACTGTATGTGCTAATATAACTAGCTGTATGTGCTAATATAACTAACTGTATGTGCTAATATAACTAGCTGTATGTGCTAATATAACTAACTGTATGTGCTTATATAACTAGCTGTATGTGCTAATATAACTAACTGTATGTGCTTATATAACTAGCTGTATGTGCTAATATAACTAGGTACAATGACAACGCCTAAATGGAAAAACAAGACATGCTATATTGGGACTGCTTTTATTTTGTTTTGGAGAGTGTTTCTTCCGTTTCTCTGAGAATAACTGGAAAACACTTTATATGTAACCCAAGTAGAGAACGAGATACGGTAGAGATGTAGGCGGGGAAAAGATGAGAAATATATTGTAACTAAAGTCTTCGGCAACCCACAGATATATTGAGTTGGAAACCCTGAGTGGATGGAGGAGAGCTTGGAGATGAGATGTGTTGATTAGTTACTGACGGGTAGATAATGGAGTCATGCAGAGACAGCCAGGATACTCCTGCCATTCCACCTTCTCTTTTGTCTTTTCTTTTGTCCCTCCTCTTTCCATCTCCATCCTCGTGTTTTATTCTTTCCATCTCCATCCCTCTTTTCACCTCTATTCAAATTCTGACGAAGGAGGATAAAACATATAGAGAACGTGCTGTTCATTTCAATCAAGTGCAAATCTTCCTGTCAGAATGCTAGGCATAATTACAATAATAATAATCTAGAATAATCATCAGTCTAGAATCACAATCTAGATTCTTATTCTAGATTGCCTTTGGTTCTATTAGATGTGTCACATTTTTGTCTGAATAAGGCAATGTGCTGCAAATCAAGCAAGATTTTAGCCTGAATTTTGGACCAGTGCTCTGTAATATAGTTGTATGTGATTTGTAATCAGGGAATATGCATTATATATTTAGCATATTTGTAGTTAATATATTCTCTGCAGTCGCGACGTGGTCTCTCTCCAGACACACTTTCCGGAGGTGGTTGGGATCCCGTGTATCTGATGGCCGATCGATGGCAGCCAACAGGGTGATTCATTCAGAGACTTGCCGGTTGGATATCGAACGCTGTCTAATTCTCTGCAGTGTGAAAACACCGGCACAGCCAGCGGGAGGAAACAAGTTGATAAGTAATGGAATTAGCAGAAGGCTTTTGTTCCCTTTTGTCCTCATATCTGTGGCCGTGTCCTAACAAAAGCCAGCCTATGCTTCTAATTCCCACCAGGGACCATTTGGACCAGAAATCAGCTCCTGCATTTCTCACACACCGATCTTGCCCCGCCCCCACCTTCTTGAAGCCCCACCAGACTCCCACAACTGCCCCTCACTGTCCTGACACACCCCCTCACTGTCCTGACACTCCCCTCACTGTCCTGACACTCCCCCATACTGTCCTGACACTCCCCCATACTGTCCTGACACTCCCCCATACTGTCCTGACACTCCCCCATACTGTCCTGACACTCCCCCATACTGTCCTGACACTCCCCCATACTGTCCTGATTCTCCTCCACACAATTCTAGGGATCCAAGCAGATCCAAATATCCCTTTTTTGCGACCGTAATTGATCATTTGGTTTCTGTTTGGACAGGCTTTCTGCAGAAGTATGTTCCTGTGTTTAAATAACAATATCTAAAATAACTGTAGGTTAAATGGATTAGACATTTTCCAGAGCTATTTTGTATATTCTGTTAGCACATTGAATTTGACTGAAATGTTTTGTTTTAACAAGATGGTTTCCGGCGTGTTTCGCTCCCAGCGTTTGGCTTCATGTCCTGCTGTGCAGATATTTTCCCTCAATGTCACAATGACTAATGTATTATATACAACTGAGGATTAATTTGTGTAATAGAACAGATAAACACCCACAGAGATAACGCCCAAGCTTGGGCCTTCCCAAAATGCAGCTGAAAGTTAAAAGCATGCCAGTATTTCAAAGACAATATTTTATGATGTGATATACTAACCACATGCCCTGAACAAATGAAATATGTATGATGTGTATCACCAGAAGACGAGATGACAGCTTCACTGCAGATAGATACACACTCTAACAGCTATATTCTGCTGTGGTGGAGGTTCTAAACCAACCCTATCAGGAGAATGGGCGAGGGTTCTGTGGTGGAGGTTCTAAACCAACCCTATCAGGAGAATGGGCGAGGGTTCTGTGGTGGAGGTTCTAAACCAACCCTATCAGGAGAATGGGCGAGGGTTCTGTGGTGGAGGTTTTAAACCCATCAGATCAGGAGAATGGGCGAGGGTTCTGTGGTGGAGGTTCTAAACCTATCAGATCATGAGAATGGGCGAGGGTTCTGTGGTGGAGGTTCTAAACCCATCAGATCAGGAGAATGGGCGAGGGTTCTGTGGTGGAGGTTCTAAACCAACCAGATCAGGAGAATGGGCGAGGGTTCTGTGGTGGCAGGAGAAAAAGTACTGTGGTTCTGGAGAAGAGCAGTAAATAAATAAATTAATTAAATAAAGTGTAGATAAAACTAATGTGTAGGAACACTTAACATTATTTTCTGAGGAACCGAATGCCTCCTTTAAGAACGTCTGGACATACTCCCTCAGAGTGTTTTATAAGCCCCCAAAACGTTTGGTTCATCATACATTTTTCCCATTCCTATTCCATATCGTAGTCATGGGAGCCAAATGCCTTTTCTGTTCCATGCTGATAGGAACAGAACTCTTCCCATTCTGTGCTCAAAGGAACAGAACTTTTCCATTCCATTCTGTGTGCATAGGAACATAAATCTTCCCGTTCCATTCCGTGCTCATAAGAACAGAACTTTTCCCATTCCGTTCCTGTCAGCCTGAGGAAGGGCAATCAGCCAAATAAAGGCCCAGGTACAGATGAATTGGTCATGCATTCACAGTTACCCAGCTTCTGGGTTTCTGCTGCTCTCTTCCTCTCCTCTTCCTCTCCTCTTCCTCTCCTCTTCCTCTACCTCCCGGCCTCCCTCCTCTCTCCCGTATTTCACTCTCCTCTGCTCTTCCTCTCTTCTCATGCATTTATGCATTAAGAGCTGCTGCTCCAACACTTTAGGGAATTATATTTATCCTCACACTGAAAATATTGTTCATTATTATGAGAGAGAGAGAGAGAGACAGAAAGAGAGACAGAGAGAGAGAGAGAGAGAGAGAGAGAGAGAGAGAGAGAGAGAGAGAGAGACAGAGAGGGAGACAGAAAGAGAGACAGAGAGAGACAGAGAGAGAGAGAGAGAGAGAGAGGTGCCAAGTGGAGTGGTAGAGCTGAATACAGATGGCTGTGAGAATGCCTAGACCGAATCAGTTCTGTAACATTACATCTGGCTCTGAACCGAATCAGTTCTGTAATATTACATCTGGCTCTGAACCGAATCAGTTCTGTAACATTACATCTGGCTCTGAACCGAATCAGTTCTGTAATATTACATCTGGCTCTGAACCGGATCAGTTCTGTAATATTACATCTGGCTCTGGACCGAATCAGATCTGTAATATTACATCTGGCTCTGAACCGAATCAGTTCTGTAACATTACATCTGGCTCTGAACCGAATCAGTTCTGTAACATTACATCTGGCTCTGGACCGAATCAGCCCTGTAACATTACATCTGGCTCTGAACCGAATCAGCCCTGTAACATTACATCTGGCTCTGAACCGAATCAGCCCTGTAACATTACATCTGGCTCTGGACCGAATCAGTTCTGTAACATTACATCTGGCTCTGGACCGAATCAGTTCTGTAACATTACATCTGGCTCTGAACCGAATCAGTTCTGTAACATTACATCTGGCTCTGGACCGAATCAGCCCTGTAACATTACATCTGGCTCTGAACCGAATCAGCCCTGTAACATTACATCTGGCTCTGAACCGAATCAGCCCTGTAACATTACATCTGGCTCTGGACCGAATCAGATCTGTAATATTACATCTGGCTCTGAACCGAATCAGTTCTGTAACATTACATCTGGCTCTGAACCGAATCAGTTCTGTAACATTACATCTGGCTCTGGACCGAATCAGCCCTGTAACATTACATCTGGCTCCGTAGATCAGACAGGAAGTCTCCATTCAGAAGAGCTCTACTTCATGGTTGATGCATGTCAGAGTTTAGCTGTAATCAACCCCCGATTTAAGGAAGTAATAGTGACATCACTGGGATCTTATGATTTAAGGAAGTAATAGTGACATCACTGGGATCTTATGATTTAAGGAAGTAATAGTGACATCACTGGGATCTTATGATTTAAGGAAGTAATAGTGACATCACTGGGATCTTATGATTTAAGGAAGTAATAGTGACAACACTGGGATCTTATGATTTAAGGAAGTAATAGTGACATCACTGGGATCTTATGATTTAAGGAAGTAATAGTGACATCACTGGGATCTTATGATTTAACTAATTAATAGTAACAACACTGGGATCTTAGTAAAATTCCTTATATCAGTTGTGGACTTCTTCATTTAGTTGGGAATATATGTGAACATGTATTTTTAGAAAGGCTAGGAATATTCTACCCATATTGGTCCATTTGTTTTGGAGATTTGAGCTCATTTGAGCTCATTCATCATCTCTTGATATCATTGGGGAAGGTCACGGGAACGTTTAGTTAGACTAGCCTATTGTTTGTTTGGTAAATGCCTTGAGAGTTGCATGTGAGTTTGGTCATTTCTATGTTATAAAACATTACTCTGCTAATATCATCTGCAGTCAATCATGTCATAGAATATTATTATGTACATTTATATTACTGTTTCTGTTCTGTACCCAATGGGCCCCATGTATACACCTGGATTAAGCATAGTTCTGGACTGTGGTAATATCATATGTGATAATATCATATGTGATAATATCATATGTGATAATATCATATGTGATAATATCATATGTGGTAATATCATATGTGATAATATCATATGTGATAATATCATATGTGATAATATCATATGTGATAATATCATATGTGATAATATCATATGTGATAATATCATTATGTAATAATCTCATATGTGATCTTACAACAAACACCTTTATCTCACCACATAAAGGCAGAACAGGACCCCTGTGTCCAATCCTAATTGAACGGCTGATCCAATCATGAAGACCTCTCACAAGCTCTCAGGGATTCATTCCATTGTCCTGCTGATTCCAGGGTGAATTGCTTCTGTTGTAATCAAACCGGTTGAGTGAATATGTGCGGCTTGCTTCCAAGACATTTTTTCCGACCCGCTGTTTGGTTCCTGCCTGCTGCAGTGTTGCTGTTTGTCAGAGTAGCGGAAAATAATGCGTAACCTACTGTAAAAATCCACCGTTCAAGAGAACACTTACAAGCCATTGGTGCATGGTTCAACAATAACCTAAGTGTAGTGCAATAAGGAGAAGGCTTCCTGTTTCATTCCTGTCAGCCTGAGGAGGAGAAACAAACAAAACAGCCTGGTGGAGATGATCTGGTCAGCCATCACATATATCACATGTATCACAGCCATCACAGATATCACAGGCATCACATGTATTACAGATATCACATGTATCACAGCCATCACAGGTGTCACATGTATCACAGGTGTCACATGTATCACAGCCATCACAGGCATCACAGATATCACAGGTATCACAGCCATCACATGCATCACAGATATCACAGGTATCACAGATATCACAGGTATCACAGGATTCACAGATATCACAGGTATCACAGATATCACAGACATCACAGATATCACAGGCATCACAGATATCACAGGTATCACAGGATTCACAGATATCACAGGTATCACAGATATCACAGGCATCACAGATATCACAGACATCACAGCCATCACAGATATCACCGGCAGGCATCACAGGCATCACAGATATATCACAGATATCACAGATATCACAGACATCACAGATATCACAGGTATCACAGACATCACAGATATCACAGATATCACAGATATCACAGACATCACAGACATCACAGATATACAGATATCACAGGTATCACAGATATCACAGGTATCACAGATATCACAGATATCACAGGTATCACAGATATCACAGGTATCACAGATATCACAGGTATCACAGATATCACAGGTATCACAGATATCACAGGTATCACGGGCATCACAGACATCACAGATATCACAGTACCACAGATATCACAGATATAGTACCACAGACATCACATCACAGATATCACAGGTACAGACATCACAGAGTATCACAGACATCACAGATATAGTACCACAGACATCACAGATATAGTACCACAGACATCACAGATATAGTACCACAGACATCACAGATATAGTACCACAGACATCACAGATATAGCACCACAGACATCACAGATATAGTACCACAGACATCACAGATATAGTACCACAGACATCACAGATATAGTACCACAGACATCACAGATATAGTACCACAGACATCACAGATATAGTACCACAGACATCACAGATATAGTACCACAGACATCACAGATCACAGGTATCACAGATATCACAGGTATCACAGATATCACAGGCATCACAGATATCACAGTATCACAGACATCACAGATATCACAGATATCACAGGCATCACAGATATCACAGGTATCACAGCATCATCACAGATATCACAGATATCACAGATCACAGTATCACAGATATCACAGATATCACAGGTATCACAGGTATCACAGATATCACAGGCATCACAGATATCACAGACATCACAGATATCACAGACATCACAGATATCACAGATATCACATATAGGTATCACAGGTATCACAGATATCACATGTACCACAGACATCACAGATATCACAGATATCACAGATACAGTATCACAGATATCACAGGTATCACAGACATCACAGATATCACAGCCATCACAGATATCACAGCCATCACAGATGTATCACAGCCATCACAGATATCACAGACATCACAGATATCACAGGCATCCTGGAGCTGGACTTTATGGGTTCTTTTACTAAAGGCATGTTGTCAAACCCAACGGCCAGTCTCAGGTTTGTTTTGCACGTAACAATATCTAGAATCATCATCCTTTGGACTTCGTTATTAAAAAAGTAGTTTTCAATCACAATTTAGTAATCTGTTACAGTAAAAGCATGTTGAATTCCTGCAATGGCATAACGATGCCATCTGCTAACTCAAAAAGAAGTCTGAGACCCAGTCAGGATCAATTCCAAACGTAATCTGTTGAGTATTTGCTCATCAGACCTTTTGAGGTTTGTTAAAGAGCCGACAACGGAAAGCTCAAACAATTAAATTAAAATGTTCTGGATATTGAATGTGAGGAGACTTCTTTTGATTTGAAGTGTCATCTATCTGTTCCCCAAAACCTTTGATGTATCAGTTAGTCAGTCAGTCAGTCAATTGAACAATCAGTCAGTCAGTCCAACAGTCTGTAATTTAACAGGGCAGGAAATAGAGCAGTTTACAGTAACAGGCAGTAGAACATAGGTCAGGTCCTGAATCAACCAGGAGGAAAAATGGAGGGAGAAGTGAAAGACCTACTGAGGTAGGATAGACTAGATGAGGAGAGAACATGGAGAGAGGAGGAGAGAACATGGAGAGAGGAGGAGAGAACATGAAGAGAGGAGGAGAGAACATGAAGAGAGGAGGAGAGAACATGAAGAGAGGAGGAGAGAACATGGATGGAGGAGAGAACATGGAGAGAGGAGGAGAGAACATGGAGAGAGGAGGAGAGAACATGGGAGAGGAGGAGAGAACATGGAGAGAGGAGGAGAGAACATGGAGAGAGGAGGAGAGAACATGGAGAGGAGGAGAGAACATGGAGAGAGGAGGAGAGAACATGGAGAGAGGAGGAGAGAACATGGGAGAGGAGGAGAGAACATGGAGAGAGGAGGAGAGAACATGGAGAGAGGAGGAGAGAACATGGGAGGAGGAGAGAACATGGAGAGAGGAGGAGAGAACATGGAGAGAGGAGGAGAGAACATGGAGAGAGGAGGAGAGAACATGGAGAGAGGAGGAGAGAACATGGATGGAGGAGAGAACATGGAGAGAGGAGGAGAGAACATGGAGAGAGGAGGAGAGAACATGAAGAGAGGAGGAGAGAACATGAAGAGAGGAGGAGAGAACATGAAGAGAGGAGGAGAGAACATGAAGAGAGGAGGAGAGAACATGAAGAGAGGAGGAGAGAACATGGAGAGAGGAGGAGAGAACATGGATGGAGGAGAGAACATGAAGAGAGGAGGAGAGAACATGAAGAGAGGAGGAGAGAACATGAAGAGAGGAGGAGAGAACATGGAGAGAGGAGGAGAGAACATGGAGAGAGGAGGAGAGAACATGGATGGAGGAGAGAACATGGAGAGAGGAGGAGAGAACATGGAGAGAGGAGGAGAGAACATGAAGAGAGGAGGAGAGAACATGAAGAGAGGAGGAGAGAACATGGAGAGAGGAGGAGAGAACATGGATGGAGGAGAGAACATGGAGAGAGGAGGAGAGAACATGGAGAGAGGAGGAGAGAACATGGATCTGAAGAGGAAGGAGGTGAGAAGCCGTGTTGAATGTAAATGTCCTTCTTCATTAGGGACATGAGAAATGCACCCTCAGCAGAAGTGGAGGACTGTGGCCTTGGTGAGGCATCAGGAGAAATGCGGTGATCCATCTAAACTGCACCCAATTCCCTATGTGGGGCGCTAAAGTATGGGACGATGAAGGGCTCAGGGTGGAATTTGGAACCAATAAATATGCACCAATGCTGCTGGGAGACCATGTTAATTACTAGAGAGAGGGGGTGGTTGGAGGGCTGTTTGGACTTGGCTTGCACTCAGAAGGACCATGGGACTTAAGGATTGTTTTTCTTTAGATTGCTAAAATATTATTTACTAGATATATTTATTTTTATATATATTTATACACACCTGAACCCTGGTTTCCGCAGAGACATGGACGTAGCACAGCTGTAGAGCCCTAAAATCACATGGACGTAGCAGAGCTGTAGAGCCCTAAAATCACATGGACGTAGCAGAGCTGTAGAGCCCAAAATAACATGGACGTAGCAGAGCCGTAGAGCCCTAAAATCACATGGATGTTGCAGAGCTGTAGAGCCCTAAAATCACATGGACATAGCAGAGCTGTAGAGCCCAAAAATCACATGGACGTAGCAGAGCTGTAGAGCCCTAAAATCACATGGACGTAGCAGAGCAGTAGAGCCCTAAAATCACATGGACATAGCAGAGCTGTAGAGCCCTAAAATCACATGGACATAGCAGAGCTGTAGAGCCCTAAAATCACATGGACATAGCAGAGCTGTAGAGCCCAAACATCACATGGACGTAGGAGAGCTGTAGAGCCCTAAAATCACATGGACGTAGGAGAGCAGGAGAGCCCTATGGATGTTGCAGAGCTGTAGAGCCCTAAAATCACATGGACTTAGCAGAGCTATAGAGCCCTAAAATCACATGGATGTTGCAGAGCTGTAGAGCCCTAAAATCACATGGACTTAGCAGAGCTGTAGAGCCCTAAAATCACATGGACGTTGCAGAGCTGTAGAGCCCTAAAATCACAAGGACATAGCAGAGCTGTAGAGCCCTATAATCACATGGACATAGCAGAGCTGTAGAGCCCAAAAATCACATGGGCGTAGCAGAGCTGTAGAGCCCAAAAATCACATGGACGTAGCAGAGCTGTAGAGCCCTAAAATCACATGGATGTTGCAGAGCTGTAGAGCCCTAAAATCACATGGACGTAGCAGAGCTGTAGAGCCCAAAAATCACATGGACATTAAAAGAGCTGTAGAGCCCTAAAGTCACATGGACATAGCAGAGCTGGAGAGCCCAAATAACACATGGACGTAGCAGAGCTGTAGAGACCTAAAATCACATGGACGTAGCAGAGCTGTAGAGCCCAAAAATCACATGGACGTAGAAGAGCTGTAGAGCCCTAAAATCACATGGACATAGCAGAGCTGTAGAGCCCAAATAACACATGGACGTAGCAGAGCAGTAGAGCCCTAAAATCACATGGACGTAGCAGAGCTGTAGAGCCCAGAAATCACATGGACGTAGCAGAGCTGTAGAGCCCTAAAATCACATGGACGTAGAAGAGCTGTAGAGCCCTAAAATCCCATGGACATAGCAGAACTGTAGAGCCCAAATAACACATGGACGTAGCAGAGCTGTAGAGCCCAAAAATCACATGGTCATAGCAGAGCTGTAGAGCCCAAATAACACATGGACATAGAAGAGCTGTAGAGCCCAAATAAAACATGGACGTAGCAGAGCTGCAGAGCCCAAAAATCACATGGACGTAGCAGAGCTGTAGAGCCCAGAAATCACATGGACGTAGCAGAGCTGTAGAGCCCTAAAATCACATGGACGTAGAAGGGCTGTAGAGCCCTAAAATCACATGGACGTAGCAGAGCTGTAGAGACCTAAAATCACATGGACGTAGCAGAGCTGTAGAGCCCAAAAATCACATGGATGTAGAAGAGCTGTAGAGCCCTAATATCACATGGACATAGCAGAGCTGTAGAGCCCAAATAACACATGGACAAATAACACATGGACATAGAAGAGCAGAGCTGTAGCAGAGCTGTAGACCTAAAATCACTGTAGAGCCCTAAAATCACATGAGATGATAAAAACTGTCAGCTAGAGATCACATGGACGTAGCAGAGCTGTAGAGCCCAAAAATCACATGGATGTAGAAGAGCTGTAGAGCCCTAATATCACATGGACATAGCAGAGCTGTAGAGCCCAAATAACACATGGACGTAGCAGAGCTGTAGAGCCCTAAAATCACGCTCCTTTGAGATGATAAACTGTCAGCTGAAGGTCTGGCTTTGACTTTACACAGCCCAGTGATGAGTGCTGCTATCTTTCTTTTCACAGTTTTTTTCTCACATGTCCAAGCCAACATGACAGACATGATTGCTTCAGATGTGCCAGGGAGGTGGGTGTGGGGTTGGTGAGATGGAGCCCAGGATAGCCCTGCCAGCTCAGGCTGACTGGACTGATGCAGTACCTTACTTAGCCAACGGGGCAGTGTGTCCAGTCAGCAGCTGTCAGACCATCTGTCACTGGACGGTATGTATTCGGTTAGTGTTAATGTCCAGGAATCATGAGGGGAACGGGTGATTGGGGTTTTGACGTGCCCTTCGGGCTGTTGTGACGCGTGTCTCACAGTTCCTCTGGTTACGGTGATATATTGGGTGATTCGTTCAATATAAATCGCAGTGAGAAATGAATTTTCTGTCATAGCAAAAACACAACATTCGTGAGGCACAACGATCATTAGACATTAGGTACATTTTCTGGGGTACATTTTCTGGGGTACATTGGGGAGGAGTGGTCACAACTGTTTGTATTGTATGAGCTCTGCTAAGCATTGTGTGTTTCCTGTTATAGCCTGGAGTGTGTGAACCAACACATGATTGATGAAACCGTTCACATAAACACACTAGCCACTTCACAATACATCAGACATCACCCAAAACAACAGCATTTAAACGCCCTGTTGTCAGAAACTATTTATCTGTTTTAAATGTCTTCCTCTGTTGCCTCAACCAACGAATTTCGTGCAAGACACACACTCTAATGTGTTCTTTGTGTTCATAAACCACCACATATCCAAATCAAATAATTACATATTTCATCGTAAACACACATTTGTCCTTCAGCTCATTGACTTGCTTTCAACCTGACCAATGTCCAGACTGGAACATGACCTACCTGAATACACAGTGGTTCTCTGCACATTTGTCTAGTGAGTTGTGTTGTTCCAATAATTTATTTGACTTCAACCACAACATGGATAGTTTTTGGGTCTTTCACTACAGCTTTAGTCTGGAGTTTAGTCTGGAGTGCCAATCAAATTCTTACTTTTGGGATAAATGAATTGTAATTCATCCCAAATTGCACTCACTTGCCCTTTTAATGCACTGTGGTCATATGTGTTCTGTTGTCAGTTAGCCCAGTAGAATGGGTACAGGCTAGTATTTGGTTTCAGATGTCGTCTCGAAGGTCTACAATGCTCTAGTTCTCATGCTATCCCAGGATGCACTGCTGTGCCAAGTCCCTTTGGCAACCCAGTCTGTCAAATTTGGAAGGAATGTGTGAACATTCAATAAGAATTGGCAACCAGATTTCACAGGCTGCTAGAGAGATGCATTCTGGGTAGCAACATGGGACTGCTGGGATGGGATTCAAGGTTGTGACATTTTTGCGTTTTTAGAGAACAGACACAAAGACACACACACAGACACACACAAACACAGACAGACAGGCACAGACACACACACAGACACACAGACAAACACACACACAAACACACACACAAACACACACACACAAAGACACACACACAGACACACACACGCACACAGACACACACATGCACACAGACACACACACACACACACACACAAAGACACGCAGAGACACCAGGGGCCCCTCACACAGAGACACCAGGGGCCCCTCACACATAGAGAGACACCAGGGGCCTCTCACATAGAGACACCAGGGGCCCCTCACATAGAGACACCAGGGGCCTCTCACACAGAGACACCAGGGGCCCCTCACACATAGAGAGACACCAGGGGCCCCTCACACACAGAGACACCAGGGGCCCCTCACACACAGAGACACCAGGGGCCCCTCACACATAGAGAGACACCAGGGGCCCCTCACACAGAGACACCAGGGGCCCCTCACACACAGAGACACCAGGGGCCCTCACATAGAGACACCAGGGGCCCCTCACACAGAGACACCAGGGGCCCCTCACACAGAGACACCAGGGGCCCCTCACACACAGAGACACCAGGGGCCCCTCACACAGAGACACCAGGGCCCCTCACACACCAGGGGCCCCTCACACAGAGACACCAGGGGCCCCTCACACACAGAGACACCAGGGGCCCCTCACACAGAGACACCAGGGGCCCCTCACACACAGAGACACCAGGGGCCCCTCACACAGAGACACCAGGGGCCCCTCACACATAGAGAGACACCAGGGGCCCCTCACACAGAGACACCAGGGGCCCCTCACACACAGAGACACCAGGGGCCCCTCACACAGAGACACCAGGGGCCCCTCACACATAGAGAGACACCAGGGGCCCCTCACACAGAGACACCAGGGGCCCCTCACACAGAGACACCAGGGGCCCCTCACACAGAGACACCAGGGGCCCCTCACACACAGAGACACCAGGGGCCCCTCACACAGAGACACCAGGGGCCCCTCACACATAGAGAGACACCAGGGACCATTACTCTGTCGTGGGAAACGCTGTCTGAGCCCAAATAAGCTCCTTCTTCTGTATTAACCATTCTCGGTGGGTTCTGATCTGAAGGGTTCTATTACACAGGGAATAGGATCGTATTTGGGCCGCACAACTGGACAAGGCAGTCTAGCCTTCACCGGCTAATTACAACCATCGCCTTCATCATGTTTAATGATAAGGATCGAAACAATAACAGCTCTTGTCGGAACAGTGAACACAACGACCTGGCTTCATCTGCTGAGTCTTCACGGCTGTGACCAGCACCGATGACCAATAGATTGCCAGGTTGAGATGGAAAAAGGATGTCAGGCCTGCTGGATTCTCTGTGCATGGGTGACTGGGGCCCTGTGGTAAATGTTATTTCTCAGGGCCCATTGAACTCTGATTAAAAATCACGGTTGCCAGAAGAATTCAACGTTAAATCCCAGCAGCAGAAGATGTCTGCTCTTATTTTTTTTTAATTATAGACGTCTCAATCTCTATCATTCAGTAGGGTACAGGTCTGTATATCTATATCTCAGTAGGGTACAGGTCTGTATATCTATATCTCAGTAGGGTACAGGTCTGTATATCTATATCTCAGTAGGGTACAGGTCTGTATATCTATATCTCAGTAGGGTACAGGTCTGTATATCTATATCTCAGTAGGGTACAGGTCTGTATATCTATATCTCAGTAGGGCACAGGTCTGTATATCTATATCTCAGTAGGGTACAGGTCTGTATATCTATATTTCAGTAGGGCACAGGTCTCAGGTCTGTATATCTATATCTCTGTAGGGTACAGGTCTGTATATCTAAAATTTCAGTTGGGTACAGGTCTCAGGTCTGTATATCTATATCTCAGTAGGGTACAGGTCTGTATATCTATATCTCAGTAGGGCACAGGTCTCAGGTCTGTATATCTATATCTCAGTAGGGTACAGGTCTCAGGTCTGTATATCTATATCTCAGTAGGGTACAGGTCTGTATATCTATATCAGTATATCTCAGTAGGGTACAGGTCTGTATATCTAAAATTTCAGTTGGGTACAGGTCTCACAGGTCTCAGGTCTGTATATCTATATCTCAGTAGGGTACAGTTCTGTATATCTATATCTCAGTAGGGTACAGTTCTGTATATCTATATCTCAGTAGGGCACAGGTCTCAGGTCTGTATATCTATATCTCAGTAGGGTACAGGTCTGTATATCTAAAATTTCAGTTGGGTACAGGTCTCAGGTCTGTATATCTATATCTCAGTAGGGCACAGGTCTCAGGTCTGTATATCTATATCTCAGTAGGGTACAGGTCTCAGGTCTGTATATCTATATCTCAGTAGGGTACAGGTCTGTATATCTATATCTCAGTAGGGTACAGGTCTGTATATCTATATCTCAGTAGGGCACAGGTCTCAGGTCTGTATATCTATATCTCAGTTGGGTACAGGTCTCAGGTCTGTATATCTATATCTCAGTAGGGCACAGGTCTCAGGTCTGTATATCTATATCTCAGTAGGGTACAGGTCTTTATATCTATATTTCAGTTGGGTACAGGTCTCAGGTCTGTATATCTATATCTCAGTAGTGTTCTGAGGTGTGACTCTCAGAGTGATACTAATTCCCCCATCTTACCAGAACTTGTGAATTCATGCTGCCCTCTGTTGCCCTGGTAACATGAGTCTCAGCTTCATCCAGATGCTCTCATGGTGTTTATTCCAGCCTCTCCATCTGATGTGTGACCATTCAGAAAACCTGTGATGTTTGTTTGTCTCCAGGACGACAGAGACCAGAAGTCATTTAAGACTTTCCATGTGAACGACGTCTCATCCTTGACATAGGTCAACCACAGTCCTTTAGCTCTGTTTAGTTCACTGTTCCATGTCAGTGATGCTGACTCACATCACCCTCTCCTCACCCTCTCCTCACCCTCTCCTCACCCTCCTCATCCTCTCCTCACCCTCTCCTCACCCTCCTCACCCTCTCCTCACCCTCTCCTCACCCTCTCCTCACCCTCTCCTCACCCTCCTCACCCTCTCCTCACCCTCTCCTCACCCCTCCTCACCCCTCCTCACCCTCTCCTCACCCTCTCCCTCACCCTCTCCTCACCCTCCTCACCCCCTCCTCACCCTCTCCTCACCCTCTCCTCACCCTCTCCTCACCATCTCCTCACCCTCTCCTCACCGTCTCCTCCCCCTCTCCTCACCCTCCTCACCCTCTCCTCACCCTCTCCTCACATTCACTTTCGGCTCTCCTTGTCCTCTCGTTCCCTTTTACTTCCCCTCTCTTTCCTTTTCCTTTCCCTCTCTTCTCCTTCCCCCTCTCTTTCCCTTCCCCCTCTCTTTCCCTCTCTTTTCTCTCACCAACCCACCAGTAGAGGGGTTATTCACCACAAAGACACCACTTCACCAGACCACGTTAACACCTTCTCATAATCAAATCTTTAAACTCCCTTTGAGAATCCCTTCTTCATCACTTGATGTTTGAATGTTTTTATTTATCTATTAATTAAAACATGTTGAATAACTGCTTTTGGAAAAATTTGCTGAGTGAGAAGCGAATAATTACTTTGATGTTTTGAGTTTACAGTAAGTGTGTGAAATCTTCCGGGGATATTATGAATCTGTTCATGTTTATGAGATGCAGGGCATTTGCCCAGGAATATTGCCACATATTCTGTGCCACTGTTACATACTTACACATGTGCCTTTAAACATCTCCTCTACATAAGTTTGAGTGTGTCACGATTTAGCAGAGGTGAAGTTTAGGGAAAGCCAAATGCAGGGCCGGATGATGAACCAACAAACACAACAAACGGATAAAACATATACTGTGTGAAATTAAATGTGCTTATACAAAGCAACTTATAAAATACACCAACATGAAACGTAACGTCAAACAATGAGAAGCCCAGTGCAACCACACCCAGTGACTTAAGTAACCCCACTATATAACAAACAATGAGAAGCTCAGTGCAACCACACCCAGTGACTTAAGTAACCCCACTATATAACAAACAATGAGAAGCCCAGTGCAACCACACCCAGTGACTTAAGTAACCCCACTATACACCCAGTGACTTAAGTAACCCCACTATATAACAAACAATGAGAAGCTCAGTGCAACCACACCCAGTGACTTAAGTAACCCCACTATATAACAAACAATGAGAAGCCCAGTGCAACCACACCCAGTGACTTAAGTAACCCCACTATATAACAAACAATGAGAAGCCCAGTGCAACCACACCCAGTGACTTAAGTAACCCCACTATATAACAAACAATGAGAAGCCCAGTGCAACCACACCCAGTGACTTGACTATATAACAAACAATGAGAAAGTAACCCCAGTGACTATATAACAAACAATGAGAAGCTCAGTGCAACCACACCCAGTGACTTAAGTAACCCCACTATATAACAAACAATGAGAAGCCCAGTGCAACCACACCCAGTGACTTAAGTAACCCCACTATATAACAAACAATGAGAAGCTCAGTGCAACCACACCCAGTGACTTAAGTAACCCCACTATATAACAAACAATGAGAAGCCCAGTGCAACCACACCCAGTGACTTAAGTAACCCCACTATATAACAAACAATGAGAAGCTCAGTGCAACCACACCCAGTGACTTAAGTAACCCCACTATATAACAAACAATGAGAAGCCCAGTGCAACCACACCCAGTGACTTAAGTAACCCCACTATATAACAAACAATGAGAAGCTCAGTGCAACCACACCCAGTGACTTAAGTAACCCCACTATATAACAAACAATGAGAAGCCCAGTGCAACCACACCCAGTGACTTAAGTAACCCCACTATATAACAAACAATGAGAAGCTCAGTGCAACCACACCCAGTGACTTAAGTAACCCCACTAATTAACTATATAACAAACAATGAGAAGCTCAGTGCAACCACACCCAGTGACTTAAGTAACCCCACTAATAAACACACAATGAGAAGCTCAGTGCAACCACACCCAGTGACTTAAGTAACCCCACTAATAAACACACAATGAGAAGCCCAGTGCAACCACACCCAGTGACTTAAGTAACCCCACTATATAACAAACAATGAGAAGCTCAGTGCAACCACACCCAGTGACTTAAGTAACCCCACTATATAACAAACAATGAGAAGCTCAGTGCAACCACACCCAGTGACTTAAGTAACCCCACTATATAACAAACAATGAGAAGCCCAGTGCAACCACACCCAGTGACTTAAGTAACCCCACTATATAACAAACAATGAGAAGCCCAGTGCAACCACACCCAGTGACTTAAGTAACCCCACTATATAACAAACAATGAGAAGCCCAGTGCAACCACACCCAGTGACTTAAGTAACCCCACTATAAAACAAACAATGAGAAGCCCAGTGCAACCACTATATAACCCAGTGACTCAGTAAGTAACCCCACTATATAACAAACAATGAGAAGCCCAGTGCAACCACACCCAGTGACTTAAGTAACCCCACTATATAACAAACAATGAGAAGCCCAGTGCAACCACACCCAGTGACTTAAGTAACCCCACTATATAACAAACAATGAGAAGCTCAGTGACTTAAGTAACCCCACTAATAAACACACAATGAGAAGCCCAGTGCAACCACACCCAGTGACTTAAGTAACCCCACTAATAAACACACAACCACACCCAGTGACTTAAGTAACCCCACTATATAACAAACAATGAGAAGCCCAGTGCAACCACACCCAGTGACTTAAGTAACCCCACTATATAACAAACAATGAGAAGCCCAGTGCAACCACACCCAGTGACTTAAGTTACCCCACTAATAAACACACAATGAGAAGCCCAGTGCAACCACACCCAGTGACTTAAGTAACCCCACTAATTAACACACAATGAGAAGCCCAGTGCAACCACACCCAGTGACTTAAGTAACCCCACTAATTAACAAACAATGAGAAGCCCAGTGCAACCACACCCAGTGACTTAAGTTACCCCACTAATAAACACACAATGAGAAGCCCAGTGCAACCACACCCAGTGACTTAAGTTACCCCACTAATTAACACACAATGAGAAGCCCAGTGCAACCACACCCAGTGACTTAAGTAACCCCACTAATTAAAACACAGTGGTTGCGTCCGAAATCGCGTACTTCCATACTTTATAGTATGCGAAAAACAGTACGCGAGCAGAGTAGCATGTCCGAAATCATAGTATTCGAAAAACAGTATGCGAAAAGTACCCGGATGACCTACTACTTCCGGCGAGATTCTGAAGTGTGCATACGATGGACACTTTACTATCCCATGATGCAACAGGAGAGAGGAGTTCTCGTTACATTATCAAATGGTGGAAACCGAAGACGCGGCAGTCTTCAAGTGTAACTACTTTAGAAAACACTTATTTGTTTCTTTGTGGTTAAATTGTATTTGTTTAACATCATATAAGTAAACGATTGACTTAAAAGCGGGTTTGCTTTATGCGTGGTAGTAGGAGGACACGGACCTGAAGGAAACACGCTTCTCTTGCCGGTAGATTATACAAGTAGAACATTCTAACACGGCGCATGTAGTACGTCCAGACTCCATTCATACAACGCGGATTTATACTATATAGAACGTACTTTTTTAACGGTCTCAAAGTACGTTCTTATTTAAATGTAGTACATACTCAACATAGTACGCGATTTCGGACGCAGCCAATGAGAAGCCCAGTGCAACCACACCCAGTGACTTAAGTAACCCCACTAATTAACAAACTCAAACCAGGTGTGCATAATCAACTTCAACCAACCTGAAGGACAACACAAAAAGAACGTAAAGAGGACAACTAGTCATATTAGTCGTCACAAAGTGTATCCCTGAAGGGTGTGTGCGTGTGTGTGTGTGTGTGTGTGTGTGTGTGTGTGTGTGTGTGTGTGTGTGTGCGTGTGCATGCGCGTGTGCGTTTGTGTGTGTGTGTGTGTTCAAACACAGTTTTATATATAAAAACCACAAATAAAAATCTGAAAATGTTGTTTAATGTTTGTCCGGGGTGTGCTGGTTAGTGATGTCCTGGTTAGTGATGTCCTGGTTAGTGATGTCCTGGTTAGTGATGTGTCTGGTTAGTGATGTGTCTGGTTAGTGATGTGTCTGGTTAATAATGCAATGATGAGCACTGGATAATTGATGCCCTTGAGTGGTTTAACTGGAACTTTCCTTAGTAGCAGAAACAGCTGCTGCCTCTGTTTGAGACTCTTCTCCACAAAATGGCCGACTGCCAACTGAGTGTCCTGCTGCCCAGTAGAGAACTGGGGTTCATGAGGGATGTGGTTCCACAGTACTATCTTAGACTGGATTTCTTGTTCCAATTTAAAAGATCAAGGATTTAGATTTTTTCATTTTACTAAAATGCCCCACCCAGTGTCTCCATCTCCAGTCTCCATCTCCAGTCTCCATCTCCAGTCTCCATCTCCAGTCTCCATCTCCAGTCTCCAGTCTCCAGTCTCCATCTCCAGTCTCCATCTCCATCTCCAGTCTCCATCTCCAGTCTTCATCTCCAGTCTCCATCTCCAGTCTCCATCTCCAGTCTCCAGTCTCTCCAGTCTCCAGTCTCCATCTCCAGTCTCCATCTCCAGTCTCCATCTCAGTCTCCATCTCCAGTCTCATCTCCATCTCAGTCTCCATCCAGTCTCCATCTCCAGTCTCCATCTCCAGTCTCCATCTCCAGTCTCCAGTCTCCAGTCTCCAGTCTCCAGTCTCCAGTCTCCAGTCTCTCCAGTCTCCAGTCTCCAGTCTCCAGTCTCCATCTCCAGTCTCCAGTCTCCAGTCTCTCCAGTCTCCATCTCCAGTCTCCATCTCCAGTCTCCATCTCCAGTCTCCATCTCCAGTCTCCATCTCAGTCTCCATCTCAGTCTTCATCAGTCTCCATCTCAGTCTCCATCTCAGTCTCAGTCTCCATCTCAGTCTCTCAGTCTCCATCTCAGTCTCCATCTCCAGTCTCCATCTCCAGTCTCCATCTCCAGTCTCCATCTCCAGTCTCCATCTCAGTCTCCATCTCAGTCTCCATCTCCAGTCTCCATCTCCAGTCTCCATCTCCAGTCTCCATCTCCAGTCTCCATCAGTCTCCAGTCTCCAGTCTCCATCTCCAGTCTCCATCTCCAGTCTCCATCTCAGTCTCCATCTCCAGTCTCCATCTCCAGTCTCCATCTCCAGTCTCCATCTCCAGTCTCTCCAGTCTCCAGTCTCCAGTCTCATCCAGTCTCCATCTCCAGTCTCCATCTCCAGTCTCCATCTCCAGTCTCCATCTCCAGTCTCCATCTCCAGTCTCCATCTCCAGTCTCTCCAGTCTCCATCTCAGTCTCCAGTCTCCATCTCCAGTCTCCATCTCCAGTCTCCATCTCCAGTCTCCAGTCTCCAGTCTCCAGTCTCATCTCCAGTCTCCATCTCCAGTCTCCAGTCCATCTCCAGTCTCCAGTCTCCAGTCTCCATCTCCAGTCTCCATCTCCAGTCTCCATCTCCAGTCTCCATCTCCAGTCTCTCCAGTCTCCATCTCAGTCTCCATCTCCAGTCTCCATCTCCAGTCTCATCTCCAGTCTCCATCTCCAGTCTCCATCTCTCTCAGTCTCCATCTCCAGTCTCAGTCTCCATCTCCAGTCTCCATCTCCAGTCTCTCCAGTCTCCATCTCAGTCTCCATCTCCAGTCTCCATCTCCAGTCTCCATCTCCAGTCTCTCCAGTCTCCATCTCCAGTCTCCATCTCCAGTCTCCATCTCAGTCTCTCCAGTCTCCAGTCTCCAGTCTCCAGTCTCCAGTCTCCATCTCCAGTCTCCATCTCCAGTCTCCATCTCAGTCTCCATCTCCAGTCTCCAGTCTCCAGTCTCCATCTCCAGTCTCCATCTCCAGTCTCCATCTCAGTCTCCATCCAGTCTCCATCTCAGTCTCCATCTCCAGTCTCCATCTCCAGTCTCCATCTCCAGTCTCCATCTCCAGTCTCTCAGTCTCAGTCTCCATCTCAGTCTCCATCTCCAGTCTCCATCTCCAGTCTCCATCTCCAGTCTCCATCTCCAGTCTCCATCTCAGTCTCCATCTCAGTCTCCATCTCCAGTCTCCATCTCAGTCTCCATCTCCAGTCTCCATCTCCAGTCTCCATCTCCAGTCTCCATCTCCAGTCTCCATCTCCAGTCTCCATCTCCAGTCTCCATCTCCAGTCTCCATCTCAGTCTCCATCTCCAGTCTCCATCTCCAGTCTCCATCTCCAGTCTCTCAGTCTCCATCTCCAGTCTCCATCTCAGTCTCCAGTCTCCAGTCTCCAGTCTCCAGTCTCCATCTCCAGTCTCCATCTCAGTCTCCATCTCCAGTCTCCATCTCCAGTCTCCATCTCCAGTCTCCATCTCCAGTCTCCATCTCCAGTCTCCAGTCTCCATCTCCAGTCTCCATCTCCAGTCTCCATCTCCAGTCTCCATCTCCAGTCTCCATCTCCAGTCTCCATCTCAGTCTCAGTCTCCAGTCTCCATCTCCAGTCTCCATCTCAGTCTCCATCTCAGTCTCCTCCAGTCTCCAGTCTCCATCTCCAGTCTCCATCTCCAGTCAGTCCATCTCCAGTCTCTCCAGTCTCCATCTCAGTCTCAGTCTCCAGTCTCCATCTCAGTCTCCATCTCCAGTCTCCAGTCTCCAGTCTCTCCAGTCTCCAGTCTCCATCTCCAGTCTCCATCTCAGTCTCCAGTCTCCATCTCCAGTCTCCATCTCAGTCTCCATCTCCAGTCTCCATCTCAGTCATCTCAGTCTCCATCTCCAGTCTCCATCTCCAGTCTCCAGTCTCCATCCAGTCTCCATCTCAGTCTCCAGTCTCCAGTCTCCAGTCTCCAGTCTCAGTCTCCATCTCCAGTCTCCATCTCCAGTCTCCATCTCAGTCTCCATCTCAGTCTCCATCTCAGTCTCCATCTCAGTCTCCATCCAGTCTCCAGTCTCCAGTCTCCAGTCTCAGTCTCCATCTCAGTCTCCATCTCAGTCTCCATCTCAGTCTCTCCAGTCTCCATCTCCAGTCTCCATCTCAGTCTCCATCTCAGTCTCCATCTCAGTCTCCATCTCAGTCTCCATCTCAGTCTCCATCTCCAGTCTCCATCTCCAGTCTCCAGTCTCCATCTCAGTCTCCATCTCCAGTCTCCATCTCCAGTCTCCATCTCCAGTCTCCATCTCCAGTCTCCATCTCAGTCTCCATCTCCAGTCTCCATCTCCAGTCTCCATCTCAGTCTCCATCTCAGTCTCCATCTCCACAGTCTCCAGTCTCTCCAGTCTCCATCTCCAGTCTCCATCTCCAGTCTCCATCTCTCTCCAGTCTCCATCTCCAGTCTCCATCTCAGTCTCCATCCAGTCTCCAGTCTCCATCTCAGTCTCTCCAGTCTCTCTCCAGTCTCCATCTCAGTCTCAGTCTCCAGTCTCTCCAGTCTCCATCTCCAGTCTCCATCTCCAGTCTCTCCAGTCTCCAGTCTCCAGTCTCTCTCCAGTCTCCATCTCCAGTCTCCATCTCAGTCTCCATCTCCAGTCTCCATCTCCAGTCTCCATCTCCAGTCTCCAGTCTCATCCAGTCTCCATCTCCAGTCTCCAGTCTCCAGTCTCCATCTCCAGTCTCCATCTCAGTCTCCAGTCTCCATCTCAGTCTCCATCTCCAGTCTCTCCAGTCTCTCCAGTCTCCATCTCAGTCTCCATCTCCAGTCTCCATCTCCAGTCTCCATCTCCAGTCTCCTCCAGTCTCCATCAGTCTCCATCTCCAGTCTCCATCTCCAGTCTCCATCTCCAGTCTCCATCTCCAGTCTCCATCTCTCCATCTCCAGTCTCCATCTCCAGTCTCCATCTCCAGTCTCCATCTCCAGTCTCCATCTCCAGTCTCCAGTCTCCAGTCTCCATCTCCAGTCTCCATCTCCAGTCTCCATCCAGTCTCCATCTCCAGTCTCCATCTCCAGTCTCCATCTCCAGTCTCCATCTCCAGTCTCCGTCTCCAGTCTCCATCTCCAGTCTCATCCAGTCTCTCCAGTCTCTCTCAGTCTCCATCTCCAGTCTCCATCTCCAGTCTCCATCTCAGTCTCCATCTCCAGTCTCCATCTCCAGTCTCCATCTCCAGTCTCCAGTCTCCATCTCCCAGTCTCCATCTCCAGTCTCCATCTCCAGTCTCCATCTCCAGTCTCCATCTCCAGTCTCCATCTCCAGTCTCCATCTCCAGTCTCCAGTCTCTCCAGTCTCCATCTCCAGTCTCCAGTCTCAGTCTCCATCTCCAGTCTCCATCTCCAGTCTCCATCTCCAGTCTCCATCTCCAGTCTCCAGTCTCTCCAGTCTCCATCTCCAGTCTCCATCTCCAGTCTCCATCTCCAGTCTCCATCTCCAGTCTCCATCTCCAGTCTCCATCTCCAGTCTCCATCTCCAGTCTCCAGTCTCCAGTCTCCATCTCCAGTCTCCATCTCAGTCTCCATCTCCAGTCTCCAGTCTCCAGTCTCCAGTCTCCAGTCTCCATCTCCAGTCTCCATCTCCAGTCTCCATCTCCAGTCTCCAGTCTCAGTCTCCAGTCTCCATCTCCAGTCTCCATCTCCAGTCTCCATCTCCAGTCTCCATCTCCAGTCTCCATCTCCAGTCTCCATCTCCAGTCTCCATCTCCAGTCTCCATCTCCAGTCTCCATCTCCAGTCTCCAGTCTCCAGTCTCCAGTCTCCAGTCTCAGTCTCCAGTCTCAGTCTCCATCTCCAGTCTCCATCTCCAGTCTCCATCTCCAGTCTCCATCTCCAGTCAGTCTCCATCTCAGTCCAGTCTCCATCTCCAGTCTCAGTCTCCATCTCCAGTCTCCATCTCCAGTCTCCATCTCCATCTCCAGTCTCCATCTCAGTCTCCATCTCCAGTCTCCATCTCCAGTCTCCATCTCCAGTCTCCATCTCCAGTCTCCAGTCTCCAGTCTCCAGTCTCTCCAGTCTCCAGTCTCCATCTCCAGTCTCCAGTCTCCAGTCTCCATCTCCAGTCTCCATCTCAGTCTCCATCTCAGTCTCCATCTCCAGTCTCCATCCAGTCTCCAGTCTCCAGTCTCCATCTCCAGTCCAGTCTCCATCTCCAGTCTCCAGTCTCCATCTCCAGTCTCCATCTCAGTCTCAGTCTCCAGTCTCCTCTCCAGTCTCCAGTCTCTCCAGTCTCTCCAGTCTCCATCTCCAGTCTCCATCTCCAGTCTCCATCTCCAGTCTCCAGTCTCCAGTCTCCATCTCCAGTCTCCATCTCCAGTCTCCATCTCCAGTCTCCTCCAGTCTCAGTCTCCATCTCCAGTCTCCATCTCCAGTCTCCATCTCCAGTCTCCAGTCTCCAGTCTCCAGTCTCCATCTCCAGTCTCCATCTCCAGTCTCCATCTCCAGTCTCCATCTCCAGTCTCCAGTCTCCAGTCTCCATCTCCAGTCTCCATCTCCAGTCTCCATCTCCATCTCCAGTCTCTCAGTCTCCATCTCCAGTCTCCAGTCTCAGTCTCCATCTCCAGTCTCCATCTCAGTCTCCATCTCAGTCTCCAGTCTCAGTCTCCAGTCTCCAGTCTCCATCTCCAGTCTCCAGTCTCCAGTCTCCATCTCAGTCTCCAGTCTCAGTCTCTCTCAGTCTCCAGTCTCCATCTCCAGTCTCCATCTCAGTCTCCATCTCCAGTCTCCATCTCAGTCTCCATCTCCAGTCTCCATCTCAGTCTCCATCTCCAGTCTCCAGTCTCAGTCTCCATCTCAGTCTCCTCCAGTCTCCAGTCTCCAGTCTCCATCTCCAGTCTCCATCTCTCTCCAGTCTCCATCTCAGTCTCCAGTCTCCAGTCTCCATCTCAGTCTCCAGTCTCCATCTCCAGTCTCCATCTCCAGTCTCCAGTCTCCAGTCTCCATCTCCAGTCTCCAGTCTCCATCTCCATCTCCAGTCTCCATCTCCAGTCTCCAGTCTCCATCTCCAGTCTCCAGTCTCCAGTCTCCAGTCTCCAGTCTCCATCTCCAGTCTCCATCTCCAGTCTCCATCTCCAGTCTCCTCCAGTCTCCATCTCCAGTCTCCATCTCAGTCTCCATCTCAGTCTCCATCTCCAGTCTCCATCTCAGTCTCCATCTCCAGTCTCTCTCCAGTCTCCATCTCCATCTCCAGTCTCCAGTCTCCAGTCTCCAGTCTCCATCTCCAGTCTCCATCTCAGTCTCCAGTCTCCAGTCTCCATCTCCAGTCTCTCCAGTCTCCATCTCCAGTCTCTCAGTCTCCAGTCTCCATCTCAGTCTCCATCTCAGTCTCCATCTCCAGTCTCCATCTCAGTCTCCAGTCTCCAGTCTCAGTCTCCAGTCTCCAGTCTCCAGTCTCCATCTCCAGTCTCCATCTCCAGTCTCCATCTCCAGTCTCCATCTCCAGTCTCCATCTCCAGTCTCAGTCTCCAGTCTCAGTCTCCATCTCCAGTCTCCATCTCAGTCTCCATCCAGTCTCCATCTCCAGTCTCCATCTCCAGTCTCCATCTCAGTCTCCAGTCTCCATCTCCAGTCTCCATCTCCAGTCTCCATCTCCAGTCTCCATCTCCAGTCTCCATCTCCAGTCTCCAGTCTCCAGTCTCAGTCTCCATCTCCAGTCTCCATCTCCATCTCCAGTCTCCATCTCCAGTCTCCATCTCCAGTCTCCAGTCTCCAGTCTCCATCTCCAGTCTCCTCTCCATCTCCAGTCTCCATCTCAGTCTCCAGTCTCCAGTCTCAGTCTCCATCTCCAGTCTCCATCTCAGTCTCCATCTCAGTCCAGTCTCCAGTCTCAGTCTCCAGTCTCCAGTCTCCAGTCTCCAGTCTCCAGTCTCCAGTCTCAGTCTCCATCTCCAGTCTCCTCTCCAGTCTCCATCTCCAGTCTCCATCTCCAGTCTCCATCTCCAGTCTCCATCCAGTCTCCATCTCCAGTCTCCATCTCAGTCTCCAGTCTCCAGTCTCCATCTCCATCTCCATCTCCAGTCTCCAGTCTCCAGTCTCTCTCAGTCTCCAGTCTCCAGTCTCCAGTCTCCATCTCCAGTCTCAGTCTCCATCTCAGTCTCTCTCCAGTCTCCAGTCTCAGTCTCCATCTCCAGTCTCCATCTCTCTCCATCTCCAGTCTCCATCTCCAGTCTCCATCTCCAGTCTCCAGTCTCCATCTCCAGTCTCCATCTCCAGTCTCCATCTCCAGTCTCCATCTCCAGTCTCCATCTCCAGTCTTCATCTCCAGTCTCCATCTCCAGTCTCCAGTCTCCAGTCTCCATCTCCAGTCTCCATCTCCATCTCAGTCTCCATCTCCAGTCTCCATCTCCAGTCTCCATCTCCAGTCTCCATCTCCAGTCTCCATCTCCAGTCTCCATCTCCAGTCTCCATCTCCAGCAGCACTCAAACCCTCTTACCTTCTCATCATGGAGTCTGTATTATTCTCATTATGTCCTAATGCCCTTCTCATGGTTCCCACCTTCTGATCCACAGGGTTGACAATATTTCAGAACGTTCCATTTACTGACCAGGTCCAATGTCATTGTCACACAGTGTTTTGGTTCTGATTTCAGACTGACAAACCTCTAATTACCAATTAACCGGGTCACTCTCAAACCAATAGCAGAGTCTGAATAGTTCAGTTAATAAACTTCCCATAAAGTGAATGAGTTCACAGCTGTTGATGAACATTAGATCAACGTGATGCCATTATGACGGAGGTTAAACAGGGGCTAATGTAGGATACTTAAATGACGACAGAACATGCAGTTATATGAGCACATTCCAGATGAAGCCTTTATTGTCTAGTGCACTATTATCTGCTAGAACCCACAGGGGGTCAATAACAGAGCATTAAGGGTTCCGATTGGGACACGTTCTGCGGCTCTTCACCACATTTCATTATAATGCCGTTGTCTTCGTTGGCCGTGGGAGCGGGTGACTCAAACGAAAATCAATATCTGAGAATTCGCCGGTCTGCATTGAAAGCATTCAACAGAACCTGTCAGACGATCACCAATCAGAGTGGATATGGCACCAAACCAATGGGCTGGCTGATCACATCAACACAGTTTAATTGCCTTTTCACATAGTGATCTTTTCACTCAGAGCCAAGCGGCGCTGTTATCAAGACACTAAAACCGGGAACATTCCAGAAATATTTCAAATGGAGCACGACTCCCAGATGCTGCCCTTCTTTGGCATCCTACTTCAGAGCAGTGCATGATGGGACCTAGGCGTGGAGCCCTGTCTCTCCTAATGACCATCGTATAATACCAGAAATTAGAGCTGCACTGTGGCAGACTGCACCAACAAATTAACATCTTTCAAAAGTTATCCACATGGGTTTTGCCTGTTGGATGGTGTTTAATGCATTTAAATACAATCTAAATGGACGTGTTATTGACTTGAATGGACTCTCACAGATTTATCTGTTTTGAAACAATTGAGTCCCGTTTTATCGGCAAATCCAGGTAGATAACCAACGGAAACACAGCAAACAGTCGGATTTACTCAGCACTGATAGGAGAGGGGGGTTATTTCAATTAACTTAAACTTCAGAGTTCCTTCAGACAACCAGACAGAATATGTAGGTTCTAGTCTGTGGGACCAACTGGCTGTCTTCATGAAATACAGCACAGGTAATATTGTATGCTTTCACACATTCTTGAAAGGTATATTATCTTCACCAGAATACAGCATGTGGCCCTCTCCTTCAAGCTTAAAGAAATACCACATTGAGGGGAAGAGTTGTAAACACAGGACAGCCCCAGGTTCCTGTGGTTGAATAACAGAGGAATATCTTTGTAAGGTGCCTCTACGGTAGGTTACAAATGGAACAAACATCACGGGCAGAAAAAGCATAAGTAGATTTACTTGTTTCAAAGTCAGATGTATTTAAAACAAGGGTCATCACTTGTTTTCTGCATTCATATAGGGTTGTGTTTGGAGGAAGGCACAAGCCATTACCTGGAATATTATAATAAAATATCTGATAGAGAGAGAGAGTAAAACTGAGATAGACTGAGAATGAGTGAGAGAAAAAGGCGAGAGACAATGTGACGGGAGAACAGACGGTAAATGTAATCTGAGAGGAAAAATGAACCAGCAGCAAAAGGCTAAAGAGGTCACAGAAATACCATCAAAATGCCATTAAACAGGACTTGGCCTTTTGCAAGCTTTCATCTCATACAGTAGTACGAGAAACAGCTGGGATCTGTGTCACACTATGTTAATGAGTGTGTGTGAGTGTGTGAGCGTGCATGAGCGTGTGTGTGTGTGTGTGTGTGTGGGCAACTGGAAGCGTATGTGTGTCAAGGATGAAAAGGTTGTTGTCTCGCCAGCCTCCACATAAAGAATGGCTTCTGTTTGTCTGAAACGACAGCTCATATATCTGCCTTCTGACCAGCAGGCGACTGTATAAGGGGGGTTTAAATCTGGGAAAAGTCTCCTCGGCTTGTCCTGATGGAAAACCATGGAAGTTCAAATGGGCGAGGTTAGATACTTTACACCTGCTGCCCTTCTCTGGTCAGCAGATGAGCTACTGGGTCTGAGAGGCGGTCGATTTATAAGCAACACACCAAGGTTTGCTTATTGTACTGCTCCTGGTACCTGCAGAGGAAAAAACATGATGGATTTTGAAGAATTTGTGCAAAAACCATCATGTTAAATGGTTATTTGGTTTCTCGCCATACAAGGCATCTTTCTGATGAAAAATAAAGTGAATATGAAATATTTAATAGAACTGGTCAATTATGGAAAATCTGCTTCTGTTTTGCCAATAAACAGGAATTTCACAGCGCTGAAAAAAGAAATGCAGATCTGAAGATCTGAAATGGACTGTGGCTTCAGTGTTTCCCATAGAGCACTAACATGGATGTAGTGTCATGTAAATAACCTGTAGAGGCATGTAGTGCCATGTAAACGACCTGTAGTACCATGTAAATAACCTGTAGTAGTGCCATGTAAATGTGTTAATGATGGTTACTGCAGGAATGTGTCACAACACACATTGTATCACACCCTGCTGTGTTACTGATGGTTACTGCAGGAATGTGTCACAACACACAGTACATCACACCCTGCTGTGTTACTGATGGTTACTGCAGGAATGTGTCACAACACACAGTACATCACACCCTGCTGTGTTAATGATGGTTACAGTAGGAATGTGTCACAACACACAGTACATCACACCCTGCTGTGTTAATGATGGTTACAGTAGGAATGTGTCACAACACACAGAGCATCACAACCTACGGCATATTGGGCTGTGTATCTGCACACCGGTCAGAGTGCCAGTGATGCCTCCATCGTCAAAAGTGCCTACAATTGGCATATGTGGGAAAGATCTTGACACTTGACACACACAGATTCTTCTACACATGGACGGCTGTGAACGTGTGCGCTGTTTACCTGGGGAAGTGATTGCACCAGGATGCATTGTGGGAAGACAACAACCAGGCAGAGGCAGTGCGATTCACTGGGCCATGTTCTACTGGGAAACCCTCAGTCCATGTTCTACTGGGAAACCCTCAGTCCATGTTCTACTGGGAAACCTTCAGTCCATGTTCTACTGGGAAACCTTCAGTCCAGGTTCTACTGGGAAACCCTCAGTCCATGTTCTACTGGGAAACCCTCAGTCCATGTTCTACTGGGAAACCTTCAGTCCATTTTCTACTGGGAAACCTTCAGTCCATGTTCTACTGGGAAACCCTCAGTCCATGTTCTACTGGGAAACCTTCAGTCCAGGTTTTACTGGGAAACCCTCAGTCCATGTTCTACTGGGTCCATGTTCTACTGGGAACCCCTCAGTCTAGGTTTTAATGAGGACGTGAGCTTAACAGTGGGCCAACAGCACATCTGGTGGGTGGTAATAATGTTTTGGCTCATAAGTGTGTGTCTTTAAAACAGATTGACAGGTCAACACACAGATCAGTTTCCCTTAAAACTTTTCAACAGGCGTTTCAGATTGTGTGTCGACATGCCTTTAGGTTTCCGATGTCCAAATGAACCGTATTTCAAACTGAATCACTCCAAGACTACCAGAGACCTCTCATTGTATCAGTGTGTAGAGATGAATAAATCATGTCGTTTTAGATGTTTGGTCAATATAACCAGGCTGGGTTGGCAGGAGCTCCACAATCTGGCAGATTTGGTTTCTGCCTCTCTCTCACACACACACACACACACACACACACACACACACACACACACACACACACACACACACACACACACACACACACACACACACACACACACACACACACACACACACACGCACACACACACACACAGTTTATTTCATCATATACTCGAATATCCAAATAAAGTTCAATTTTTAAAATAATAAAAATGAAATAAAATAAAGATGAACACCAAAGATATTTGATAAATATCAACACTGAGGATTGATGTTTGTCCAAGAAATGGATTGATCACTAATGTTTCCTCGTCACAGAGCAGAGATACGATACAGGGAACAGAGATTAGAACATCCCTTGGTCAGTATTTCTACGACAGCAAAAGCACGAACAAGCGAGATTCATATCACTGTGAAATCGTAACTAATGTTCCATGAAACCGGATAGATGTTTTTATCTCATAAAGTACATCAAGATAAGAAGCCCTAAGGCTCAATACACTCACATTACCAGACTAAATGCATCCACAGAAATACACACTGCGTCATGATCAATTAGCTCCATGCTGAAACATTGATTACAGATCACCCAGAGTCTCCTCCTCCCAGAGCGCTAGCTAACCATACTGATGTCTTATCCGCCCAGGGCGCTAGCTAACCATACTGCAGCCCTATCCTCCCAGGGCGCTAGCTAACCATACTGATGTCTTATCCTCCCAGGGCGCTAGCTAACCATACTGCAGCCCTATCCTCCCAGGGCGCTAGCTAACCATACTGATGTCTTATCCTCCCAGGGCGCTAGCTAACCATACTGCAGCCCTATCCTCCCAGGGCGCTAACCATACCAGCCCTACTCCCAGATGTCTTATCCTCCCAGGGCGCTAGCTAACCATACTGCAGCCCTATCCTCCCAGGGCGCTAGCTAACCATACTGCAGCCCTATCCTCCCAGAGGGTTAGCTAACCATACTGCTGCCCTATCCTCCCAGGGCGCTAGCTAACCATACTGCAGCCCTATCCTCCCAGAGGGTTAGCTAACCATACTGATGTCTTATCCTCCCAGGGCGCTAGCTAACCATACTGCAGCCCTATCCTCCCAGAGGGTTAGCTAACCATACTGCAGCCCTATCCTCCCAGAGGGTTAGCTAACCATACTGCAGCCCTATCCTCCCAGGGCGCTAGCTAACCATACTGCAGCCCTATCCTCCCAGGGCGCTAGCTAACCATACTGCAGCCCTATCCTCCCAGGGCGCTAGCTAACCATACTGCAGCCCTATCCTCCCAGAGGGTTAGCTAACCATACTGCAGCCCTATCCTCCCAGGGCGCTAGCTAACCATACTGCAGCCCTATCCTCCCAGAGGGTTAGCTAACCATACTGATGTCTTATCCTCCCAGGGCGCCAGCTAACCATACTGCAGCCCTATCCTCCCAGGGCGCTAGCTAACCATACTGCAGCCCTATCCTCCCAGAGGGTTAGCTAACCATACTGATGTCTTATCCTCCCAGGGCGCTAGCTAACCATACTGCTACCTTATCCTCCCAGAGGATTAGCTAACTATACTGCTGCCTTATCCTCCCAGGGTGCTAGCTAACCATACTGATGTCTTATCCTCGCAGAGGGTTAGCTAACCATACTGCAGCCCTATCCTCCCAGGGTGCTAGCTAACCATACTGCAGCCCTATCCTCCCAGAGGGTTAGCTAACCATACTGCAGCCCTATCCTCCCAGGGCGCTAGCTAACCATACTGCAGCCCTATCCTCCCAGAGGGTTAGCTAACCATACTGATGTCTTATCCTCCCAGGGCGCTAGCTAACCATACTGCAGCCCTATCCTCCCAGAGGGTTAGCTAACCATACTGCAGCCCTATCCTCCCAGAGGGTTAGCTAACCATACTGCAGCCCTATCCTCCCAGGGCGCTAGCTAACCATACTGCAGCCCTATCCTCCCAGGGCGCTAGCTAACCATACTGCAGCCCTATCCTCCCAGAGGGTTAGCTAACCATACTGATGTCTTATCCTCCCAGGGCGCTAGCTAACCATACTGCAGCCCTATCCTCCCAGAGGGTTAGCTAACCATACTGATGTCTTATCCTCCCAGGGCGCTAGCTAACCATACTGCTACCTTATCCTCCCAGAGGGTTTACTAACTATACTGCTGCCTTATCCTCCCAGGGTGCTAGCTAACCATACTGATGTCTTATCCTCGCAGAGGGTTAGCTAACCATACTCCAGCCCTATCCTCCCAGGGTGCTAGCTAACCATACTGATGTCTTATCCTCCCAGAGGGTTAGCTAACCATACCACAGCCCTATCCTCCCAGATCGCTAGCTAACCATACTGATGTCTTATCCTCCCAGGGTGCGAGCTAACCTTTCTGGACTTTCTGTGATACACCATAATGGGGGAACTGTTTCTGTGATACACCATAATGGGGGAACTGTTTCTGTGATACACCATAATGGGGGAA
Source organism: Dallia pectoralis (assembly GCA_029465975.1). Classification (NCBI taxonomy): domain Eukaryota; kingdom Metazoa; phylum Chordata; class Actinopteri; order Esociformes; family Umbridae; genus Dallia; species Dallia pectoralis. The sequence goes on along the minus strand of CM055739.1, from coordinate 1,420,298 downwards.
CTGTTTCTGTGATACACCATAATGGGGGAACTGTTTCTGTGATACACCATTAGCAACTTGCTCCAGTTCCTGGTGACTGAGAAGGTAGGATACAAGCTGAAGGGCGCTGAAACAATGGAAGCCATTTATTTTCATTGTGCAAATGAGTGGGTACCTCTGCTCCAGTCCTCAGAGATAAATGGAGGACAGCTGTTGCCTAGCTTCCATTGATCCAAGGTCTCAGCTGTTCACCACGATGCCTCCTGTAAGGAGTCAAGAAATATGCTAGTACAATAAAAACACTGATAAAACATCTCACCACTGATATATTAACCCGAAATTGGATAGGAATAACAAATGTGACGTTTGAGATATCTCAGGGAAATCACTTCCTGAATAAGTGCTCAGTTCTTTCTCTGCATGAGCCACATCCCTCTAAAATCATGTTCAACCATTAATGGATGGCAGCCGCCTTCATCTAGAAGCTGCAGAACAGAAGGTGTGTCCTCCATCTCCTCCTCCCTCTCCTCCTCCCCTCCCCCCCCTTCCTCCTCCTCCTCTCCTCCTCTCCTCCTCCCCTCCTCCTCATCACTTTATGTGAAGGGATAATTAATGGCTCTGAAATGAGGATGATTAGCGAGCTGGCCAGGGTGAGGGCCAGATTGGACCTGACTGGGTTTGTCCTGAAACAGACAGATGCCAGAGAGATTAAATATCTTAATCATCCATTCTGGACGTGCGGTCGCTATTAGGACATCCTTCTCAAGGCTATCTGCAGAAAGCCTCACAACATAAGAGGATAACTCGTAGGATAACTCGTAGGATAACTCGTAGGATAACTCGGAGGATAACTCGTAGGATAACTCGTAGGATAACTCGTAGGATAACTCGGAGGATAACTCGGAGGATAACTCGGAGGATAAATCGTAGGATAACTCGTAGGATAACTCGTAGGATAACTCGTAGGATAACTCGTAGGATAACTCGGAGGATAACTCGGAGGATAAATAACATGATAACTCAGAGGATTACTTCTACTGTAACAACATTTATGTAAAGTCCCAGTTTTTGCCAGCTGGTTTATTCTGAAACACAGTCCCTGTGCACGTTATCTCCAGGGCAGGTTATCTCCAGGGCAGATTATCTCCTGGGCGGGTTATCTCCTGGGCAGGTTAGCTCCAGGGCAGGTTAGCTCCAGGGCAGGTTATCTCCTGGGCAGGTTAGCTCCAGGGCAGGTTATCTCCTGGGCAGGTTAGCTCCAGGGCAGGTTAGCTCCTGGGCAGGTTAGCTCCAGGGCAGGTTAGCTCCTGGGCAGGTTAGCTCCAGGGCAGGTTAGCTCCAGGGCAGGTTAGCTCCAGGGCAGGTTAGCTCCTGGGCAGGTTATCTCCAGGGCAGGTAAGCTCTCTCAACAGAGCTGTCTGTATCATTCCTCCCAGTATGGATGCTGACACCACATGACAACAGATTGCCAGTTCCAGGTGGCTCCACTCTGCACTGGTAGAAACCACACAACCAGAGCTGACGACCATCATATGTGAAAGGTATTCGGAGTAATAGTTCATAACCTGGTTAAGGTCAAATTCAATTCTGTTAGCCAGCCTCACTCCAACAGGAAAGCTCAGTTCTATTCCGGGGAAACAGTTTGAAAACCATTTGAGAAGTGAGGACCAGTGAGTTTTCAAATCAATATATATATAATATAAATATCCTATGACTTGTGACGCGATCATTCTTCATATTACTATTTAATCCTGATTTATTACAACACGATGGTGTACGTTTACCCATAATAATATGTGACTGTGAAAAATACAGTCAGTAGTGTAATGGAGTGTTGCATGTCGCAGTATCCAATCAAATATGTTAGAACTAGATGCCAGGAATCTCAGCCAGGTTCGCTGTGTCTGTCATCCTTCTGCATATAACTAATATGCACTGAACTTTTTACGGCCAGATAGGACAAGAGATTGACTGAGCTGTCAGACAACAATGGCTCTTTGTAAAGCCAACGAGCGGAGATCCTGTATGGGAAGGTTGTTATATAGAATCTGTCTACTGAGGCAACCCACTGCTAGAATGTGCTAGAAACAACCAGAACTGTAGCTAATAGATGTTACAACCCACTGCTAGAATGTGCTAGAAACAACCAGAACTGTAGCTAATAGATGTTACAATCCACTGCTAGAATGTGCTAGAAACAACCAGAACTGTAGCTAATAGATGTCTATGTGAGAGGTGGTCTACGGTAGGTGAGGTCTATGTGAGAGGAGGTCTATGGTAGGTGAGGTCTATGTGAGAGGAGGTCTATGGTATGTGAGGTCTATGTGAGAGGAGGTCTATGGTAGGTGAGGTCTATGTGAGAGGAGGTCTATGGTATGTGAGGTCTATGTGAGAGGAGGTCTATGGTATGTGAGGTCTATGTGAGAGAAGGTCTATGGTAGGTGAGGTCGATGTGAGAGAAGGTCTATGGTAGGTGAGGTCTATGTGAGAGAAGGTCTATGGTAGGTGAGGTCTATGTGAGAGAAGGTCTATGGTAGGTGAGGTCTATGTGAGAGAAGGTCTATGGTAGGTGAGGTCTATGTGATAGAAGGTCAATGGTAGGTGAGGTCTATGTGAGAGAAGGTCTATGGTAGGTGAGGTCTATGTGAGAGAAGGTCTATGGTAGGTGAGGTCTATGTGAGAGAAGGTCTATGGTAGGTGAGGTCTATGTGAGAGAAGGTCTATGGTAGGTGAGGTCTATATGAGAGAAGGTCTATGGTAGGTGAGGTCTATGTGAGAGAAGCTCTATGGTAGGTGAGGTCTATGTGAGAGAAGGTCTATGGTAGGTGAGGTCTATGTGAGAGAAGCTCTATGGTAGGTGAGGTCTATGTGATAGAAGGTCTATGGTAGGTGAGATCTATGTGAGAGGAGGTCTACAGTAGGTGAGGTCTATGTGAGAGGAGGTCTACAGTAGGTGAATTATATTGACGCTACGCTGAGGTAATGATCTGATGTCAATCTCAATACATGTTAATGTCATTGTCACCAATCAACCTGTACAGCTGGAACCCCATTTCCTGTTCCTCCTCACTGACTGCTTCCCACTGATCTCTTTATATCATCTATAGTGCAACAGTAAGCCCCAGTCATGCTGACTAGAGAGAAAAGAAGAAACGATGTCTGTCGCTCTGAGAAACTGTACTCACATTGATTCAGCTGTCTGAATAAAGGATGAAGAGGGGAAATAGGGAGAGGTATAAAGAGAGAGAAAGAGGAAGAGGAAGAGAATGGCAGGGTGATTTCCATGACATCTCCTACAAATTGTAATTTCTAGTAAATGTTCTTATCCTGTCTTCCCCTTCCCATCAAAAGCAATAACCTGTCTGGCATCTCATAGCTCACAACTTTCTCAACTTTAAACCAATAAGTCCAAATGCACCTAAGATGAAGGGAGGTCAGTTAGAGACACTGAGAGGAGAGAACATGAACCAACCTGCCATCAGTCTCAGTGTCAAGTATCGACCCAGACAGAGCTCTGGGCCGAGGAGGCAATGTGCTTACTGAACAATCATTTCTTCTATCTGTGTGTGTGTGTGTGTGTGTGTGTGTGTGTGTGTGTGTGTGTGTGTGTGTGTGTGTGTGTGTGTGTGTGTGTGTGTGTGTGTGTGTGTGTGTGTGTGTGTGTGTGTGTGTGTGTGTGCCTAACCAGAAGGTATAGTTATAATGAGAGAACTAGAGAAACTTGGCAGTGATCTGTGGAGAGAACTAAGGAGGATCTCAGTATATCATAAGTAGAGATTATCTCTGTAGAAAATCTATGAGAGAGAACTGGAGAGAACCACCTGAGAGAACCCCCAGAGAGAACCACCTGAGAGAACCACCAGAGAGAACCACCTGAGAGAACCACCTGAGAGAACCACCAGAGAGAACCACCGGAGAGAACCCCTGAGAGAACCACCTGAGAGAACCACCAGAGAGAACCACCTGAGAGAACCACCAGAGAGAACCACCAGAGAGAACCACCAGAGAGAACCACCTGAGAGAACCACCAGAGAGAACCACCAGAGAGAACCACCTGAGAGAACCACCTGAGAGAACCACCTGAGAGAACCACCAGAGAGAATCTATGGAGAGAACTGGAGAGAACCACCAGAAAAAGCCACCAGAGAGAACCCCCAGAGAGAACCACCTGAGAGAACCACCAGAGAGAACCACCAGAGAGAACCACCAGAGAACCCCCAGAGAGAATCTATGGAGAGAACTGGAGATAAACTCTGGAGAGAATTGTAAATGTAAGGTTTGACTCCCACTCCCTCCCACACGCCCTCTCAGACATGTAGACTGACTCCCTCCCACACGCCCTCTCAGACATGTAGACCGACTCCCTCTCAGACATGTAGACTGACTCCCTCCCACACGCCCTCTCAGACATGTAGACTGACTCCCTCCCACACGCCCTCTCAGACATGTAGACTGACTCCCACCCTCTCAGACATGTAGACTGACTCCCTCTCAGACATGTAGACTGACTCCCTCCCACCCGCCCTCTCAGACATGCAGACCTCCCTCTCAGACATGTAGACTGACCCTCTCAGACATGTAGACTGACTCCCTCCCACCCGCCCTCTCAGACATGTAGACTGACTCCCGCAATCTCAGACATGCAGACTGACTCCCTCTCAGACATGTAGACTGACTCCCTCCCACCCGCCCTCTCAGACATGTAGACCGACTCCCTCCCACACGCCCTCTCAGACATATAGACTGACTCCCGCCTGAACGCCCTCTCAGACATGTAGACTGACTCCCTCTCAGACATGTAGACCGACTCCCTCCCACACGCCCTCTCAGACATGTAGACTGACTCCCTCCCACACGCCCTCTCAGACATATAGACTGACTCCCGCCTGAACGCCCTCTCAGACATGTAGACTGACTCCCTCTCAGACATGTAGACCGACTCCCTCCCACACGCCCTCTCAGACATGTAGACTGACTCCCTCCCACACGCCCTCTCAGACATGTAGACTGACTCCCGCCCTCTCAGACATGTAGACCGACTCGCTCCCACACGCCCTCTCAGACATGTAGACCCACTCCCTCCCACATGCCCTTTGGGGGAGAAGGGGCCGTGGTTTGCCAGCATCCCATCTCGTATATAAAACACAGAACAAATTATAGTGTCAGAAGTTCCTATAGAAAGGGCATGGAACTGTTTGGCAGTCAGTCTGGGTTAGAACGGGGGTGGTGGTTTGATATGAGGGGGGTGAAGTGGGGGCAGAGGTTACGTTCTGAGGGCTGAGTGTCCACAGCAAACATAATTAATTGAGCTCAAAGGGGCTAATTGGGTTCAAGGTAATAATTTGAAAGGCCATTAACCACATGTCACATGTAATCAGATCAGTGCACTTTATTCAGTGTGTATATTATATCAGGTCCTCTAGTCGTTATTATAACACCCAGGAGGGGTGATGTTTGTGTGAGGAGGTAATTACTGTGGCCTCACCACGTCTGTATATGTGCTCCATCACCTCTGGCATCGCACAACATTGTCTATATCTCTTATGTGTGAAATTGTGTTTCATCAGTGAGTAATTAAACCAAGAATGTTGTTAATCAAAAGGATCGATAAGTGCAGCTCTATTCAGACATTTCCCATATTGGTTGTCTGGTTTAGGTAAACCCATTAAAAAACAATTGTTATTTACTATG
>CM055739.1:1402128-1409628 GCA_029465975.1 Dallia pectoralis | reverse complement strand
GAAATAGAGAAAAGGTCTAACGTTCTTTCACTCCTTCAGACAGAAACCACAGACAGCTAAGACCTTGTGAAGGCACACAAACATTTTTCCAAGCGGTCGTACAGTATTAACATTATGTTAAATGTTTTTAGAGAGAAACAAACAGTGAATCGGTTGTTCTGGCAGATTTCTATAAAGGATAACCTTTTCTTACCACAGGAATGTGACCCACATTTTAAAAAATAAGTTATTTTCAGTATGAGAGGTCAGTCCGTGTATAAGCTGACAGACAGTAACAGACAGTAATCATTTCCTATTTTCAGCTACAGAAATGGTCATTTTGGGGTTTTCATTAAGGACAGCATCAAGTGTATTACAGTCTACTAGTGTGTTAGATGGTTGCCACACAGAATATTCCTCACTGATTGGCCTGAAGGGCATTCTAGGACGTGCCCTATTTCCCTGGTAACCACGACTGACAGCAGGTGACCACGACTGACAGCAGGTGACCAGGTGATCCATCACAGATATGTGGGCTTTTGGTTGTCAGACACTCACCTCCACTTATCATGTGAGAAGGCAGTTGTAACACTGCTCAGCAATACGCCGCTGACATTGTCACTGTGTGATGGACGGGAGGTAGGATCTCATTGGCTAGCCAGCGTGTGTGTGTGTGTGTGTGTGTGTGTGTGTGTGTGTGTGTGTGTGTGTGTGTGTGTGTGTGTGTGTGTGTGTGTGTGTGTGTGTGTGTGTGTGTGTGTGTGTGTGTGTGTGTGTGTGTGTGTGTGTGTGTGTGTGTGTGTGTGTGTGTGTGTGTGTGTGTGTGTGTGTGTGTGTGTGTGTGTGTGATGAGACTTCGTGTCTGGTAGGAGTTATGATGTTGCTGGTGAGTGACATCAGAGCATCAGTCACATGCTGACCTCATGATGACCTCCGCTGTGGGGCGGAACACAGAACCACTGGGCGTGTCTTTGACTCTTAAAGAAACAGTGTCTATTTTAATTACTGTGAAGGATATATTCAGCTACAACACTGGGTTGCATTATCCTATTTTAATTACTGGGAAGGATATATTCAGCTACAACACTGGGTTGCATTATCCTATTTTAATCACTGTGAAGGATATATTCAGCTACAACACTGGGTTGCATTATCCTATTTTAATTACTGTGAAGGATATATTCAGCTACAACACTGGGTTGCATTATCCTATTTTAATTACTGTGAAGGATATATTCAGCTACAACACTGGGTTGCATTATCCTATTTTAATCACTGTGAAGGATATATTCAGCTACAACACTGGGTTGCATTATCCTATTTTAATTACTGTGAAGGATATATTCAGCTACAACACTGGGTTGCATTATCCTATTTTAATTACTGTGAAGGATATATTCAGCTACAACACTGGGTTGCATTATCCTATTTTAATTACTGTGAATGATATATTCAGCTACAACTGGGTTGCATTATCCTATTTTAATTACTGTGAAGGATATATTCAGGGTTGCATTATCCTATTTTAATTACTGTGAAGGATATATTCAGCTACAACACTGGGTTGCATTACCCTATTTTAATTACTGTGAAGGATATATTCAGCTACAACACTGGGTTGCATTATCCTATTTTAATTACTGTGAAGGATATATTCAGCTACAACACTGGGTTGCAATAAGTCTCATCGTGCTTAGAGCTCAAACTAGTTTAAGAAAGATAAATGTCTGTTTAATTTTCAGAGCTCACAAATTCAGAAGGCCACTTAAGGAAACAGATGGAAACCTAGTACCTGATATCTATGTTGTTTAATTATGCAACATGCATTTATCTTCTAACGCAAAATCAACTTTAAAGTTCATTCTGTCCTATTATTCTTTTCTTTTTGTCGCTCCTTGGTTCATTATTTCTCTTAATTAAGATGTAGGTCTGTGTTGTCCTCTGTTGAGTCCTTTCTCACCACAGTGGAAGCGATCTGCATTGATTTTATTTGCTCATTTATTTTTAATTGCATGGCTTGTCTCCCAGTGTAATGGGACCTGCCACCAACCTGACCATTCAGGAACATTACGCTTCATGACATTTTTTCCTTTGCCCTCTGAGGAGGACTGGTGGTGAATATGTAATGCAAGAAATAAACAAATATGCCAACATGTTACCAAGTTAACTTCTTCACAGGTGATAATTGGGGACGCCAAATGGAAGAGGTCCCCAATTATATTTAGCCGTGAGTCGATTGATGGTTGAGCCGCTCATTGTGTGTTCAGACCAGCGTTATGAATCATTTGTACACTAATCACTTGTAGACAGTCGACTGACTTCAAGATTCAACTGAATAGTCAGTCATGTTGAACAAAAACAGGATAATAATTCAGCCTTAAAAGAGAAATTTAGCTCTGTACAGAACAGACTTCTGCTGTTTTCACAGAAACATCTTTTTAGAAGCAGTTCACATTTCCTGGTTGTCCGGCCTGAACGATTATATAACTGTATATCAAAGTGCACCTATCTTAAAAATATATAATTATATATATGAAAATATATTCTTCGTCGATCATCATCATCCTAGCACTTCAACCTGTAGTGTCACTGACTGGTGCCCACCAACTCAAATCTGTGAGATTATAAAACACTGAATTAAACCACCAAAATAATTCTACATTTACACGTTTTGAATTAAAGTGCACAGGTTCTGAAGGTTGGTTGGCATATTAAAAGCAAACAACAACATCTCATGAGAAAAACTCTTACACATTCAGTCAACAGTTTCTTCCTAAGAGATGATGAGAATGTTTATTTGACTCAACAGATGCAGTAAATTACCACCTGATATAAACTCAACCTCACCTGTTTTCAAAGAGGACGAACCAACTGTTCCTTGCTTTAAACCTGCTCTATTCCCATATTCATCAACATCAAGACCAACTACTTTACATTTATGAAGCCTGTATAAATCCTCATGCAGACAGTATATGCACATGTTACAAACAACTGATTAAACCCTATAACCACCCTGTTACCCGGAGTCTCTGAGACCACAGACAACTGATTGAACCCTATAACCACCCTGTTACCGGGAGTCTCTGAGACCACAGACAACTGATTAAACCCTATAACCACCCTGTTACCCGGAGTCTCTGAGACCACAGACAACTGATTAAACCCTATAACCACCCTGTTACCGGGAGTCTCTGAGACCACAGACAACTGATTAAACCCTATAACCACCCTGTTACCGGGAGTCTCTGAGACCACAGACAACTGATTAAACCCTATAACCACCCTGTTACTGGGAGTCTCCACACCTCCTCTCAGAGAGTATTTCTAGATTGATATTCTTACATGTTGGTCTCCACACCTCCTCTCAGAGAGTGTTTCTAGATTGATATTCTGTTTCCCCTCATACACATGGCTCCCCTCATGGCTGGAACTTAAAGTCATCTCCACTAATTATTTGAATTATTTCCCTCTAATTTGGCACTGATGTATTTTGACTTGTGTGTGTGGAATTAATTATCAGGTCGACAGATAGCCCGGTGGTTACAGTGCAGAGCCAAACGGGTTCCCAGCTGACAAGGTGAGAACTCTGCCGATTTGCCCTTGAGCTAGTTGCTTAACGCTAATTGCTCCTGTATATCACTCCAGATAGAGGCGCGTATTTAATGACTAAACGTATGTACAGTAGGCATCATTAATTATCAGACAGAACAGAGCATTTGCGGTGGTCGAGAACTCAGGACTCGCTGTAGTGCACTAAATCAGGGACAGGGTGACATTTGGGACACAGTGTGTCTTTAGCCGACCCAACTGCCGACAACTGACCCATCAACTCCTGTCTCCGCCCCTGTCAGCAACAAGGATCCACTGATGGAGCCCCTGACGGAGACACTGATGGTGTCAGAGAATATGTTTGTGACTGCTATGACAGGTACCTGTCAGCCAGCTAAAAGCCAGAGGAGTGTTTCAGTCCTGCAAAATGGAGTCGGGAGATGATTTTCTTCTCCTCACTACCTGCATATGGGCTAATCAAACGTATTAAGCCCAAACACCTGTTAAGCCCAAGCACATGTTAAACCAAAGCACCTGCCAAGCCCAAGCACATGTTAAGCCCAAGCCCCTGTTAAACCCAAGCACCTGTTAAGCCCAAGCACATGTTAAGCCCAAACACCTGTTAAGCCCAAGCACATGTTAAACCCAAGCACCTGTTAAGCCCAAACACCTGTTAAGCCCAAGCACATGTTAAGCCCAAGCACCTGTTAAGCCCAAGCACCTGTTAAGCCCAAGCACATGTTAAGCCCAAGCACCTGTTAAGCCCAAGCACCTGTTAAGCCCAAGCACATGTTAAGCCCAAGCACATGTTAAGCCCAAGCACATGTTAAGCCCAAGCACATGTTAAGCCCAAGCTCCTGTTAAGCCCAAACACCTGTTAAGCCCAAGCCCCTGTTAAGCTCAAGCACCTGTTAAGCCCAAGCACATGTTAAACCCAAGCACCTGTCAAGCCCAAGCACCTGTTAAGCCCAAGCACATGTTAAACCTAAGCCCCTGTTAAGCCCACTACTATGTTCATATTGAAATCATGATATAAACAGTATATATGTCTTGCTGCCAGATACCAGAAGACACCTTCAAGGGTCTTGTAGAGTCCATGCCTCTGCATGTTGGTGCTGTTATAGTAGCACACAGAACAGCCGGTTGTTTTGGTTCATCGGTGTATAATATGAAGTAATCCAGATTATATAGAGTACGGCCCTCTGCATGTTGGTGCTGTTATAGTAGCACACAGAAGAGCCGGTTGTTTTGGTTCATCGGTGTATAATATGAAGTAATCCAGACTATATAGAGTACGGCCCTCGGCCAAAGCGAGCAGCTGTCTAATATGTCCACTGGACCTATTTGACTCAACAGTGTGTGTTAGAAATGTCTATACTTACATGTTGTTGGGTAAATGGGTATATTTACCCAGCATGCCTAGGAACAGGACAGGGAAAAATAAAGGATAAAGAGGGAGTTATAAAGACATAAAGGAAAATATATATGGAAGGAGAGATAGTCATGCATCAAGACAAAAGGAGAGAGAAACAGAGGTAAAGTGTGGGGTTAGGTAGGGTGTGGGGTTAGGTAGGGTGTGGGGTTAGGTAGGGTGTGGGGTTAGGTAGGGTGTGGGGTTAGGTAGGGTGTGGGGTTAGGTAGGGTGTGGGGTTAGGTACGGTGTGGGGTTAGGTACGGTGTGGGGTTAGGTACGGTGTGGGGTTAGGTACGGTGTGGGGTTAGGTAGGGTGTGGGGTTAGGTAGGGTGTGGGGTTAGGTAGGGTGTGGGGTTAGGTAGGGTGTGGGGTTAGGTAGGGTGTGGGGTTAGGTACGGTGTGGGGTTAGGTACGGTGTGGGGTTAGGCAGGGTGTGGGGTTAGGTACGGTGTGGGGTTAGGTACGGTGTGGGGTTAGGTAGGGTGTGGGGTTAGGTAGGGTGTGGGGTTAGGTACGGTGTGGGGTTCGGTAGGGTGTGGGGTTAGGTAGGGTGTGGGGTTAGGTAGGGTGTGGGGTTAGGTAGGGTGTGGGGTTAGGCAGGGTGTGGGGTTAGGCAGGGTGTGGGGTTAGGCAGGGTGTGGGGTTAGGTAGGGTGTGGGGTTAGGTACGGTGTGGGGTTCGGTACGGTGTGGGGTTAGGTAGGGTGTGGGGTTAGGTAGGGTGTGGGGTTAAGTAGGGTGTGGGGTTAGGTACGGTGTGGGGTTAGGTACGGTGTGGGGTTAGGTAGGGTGTGGGGTTAGGTACGGTGTGGGGTTAGGTAGGGTGTGGGGTTAGGTAGGGTGTGGGGTTAGGTAGGGTGTGGGGTTAGGTAGGGTGTGGGGTTCGGTACGGTGTGGGGTTAGGTAGGGTGTGGGGTTAGGTACGGTGTGGGGCTAGGTACGGTGTGGGGTTAGGTAGGGTGTGGGGTTAGGTACGGTGTGGGGTTAGGTACGGTGTGGGGTGCAGTTTGGTGATGTTATCAAGATCTTAACTGACCTTCTCCAGTTTCTGAAATTCCCCAGCTTTATCCAGAATTCAACTGTCAATCATTTCCTATCCAGCCATTTCCTTTTTTCTTCATGCTTTCTTTTTACTTTTTGTTCTCTCCCTGTCTGAAAACTACAGGGATCTGTCTGTTTCTGCTTTGAATGCTATCTCTTCCTCTGTGTCTACATTGTCAAAGGCGTCAGTGCCTTTCAAACAGGAGGCCAGCTATTCACAAGTTGTACTACCCTATCAGATTCAACATACAGTTCTTTAGACAATATCCATGTAGCGTTACATTGTCAGGAATAGCTACAGCGTGTGTTTATTGTAGCCTTTACAGCTGTGAAACTTTTCTAAAGGTAGAATTCCCAGGTACACCTCATCATTCCTATTGGTGAGCCTGTTACAGGCTCACAACTCTCTAGTGCCAAGAGGAGAACAAAGACAGCTGACCGCTCAGGAAATAAACCAGATGTAGTGTGCTTCTCTGTTCACTGTTCTCTCTCTTTCATCCAGCCTTCTTCTCCTCTTCTCCTCTTCTCCTCTTCTCCTCTTCTTCTCTTCTCCTCTTCTCCTCTTCTTCTCCTCTTCTCCTATTCTTCTCTTCTCCTCATCTCCTCATCTCCTCTTCTCCTCTTCTCCTCTTCTCCTCTTCTCCTCTTCTTCTCTTCTCCTCTTCTTCTCCTCTTCTCCTCTTCTTCTCTTCTTCTCCTCTTCTCCTCTTCTCCTCTTCTCCTCTTCTTCTCCTCTTCTCCTCTTCTCCTCTTCTCCTGTTCTCCTCTTCTCCTCTTCTTCTTCTCTTCTCCTCTTCTTCTCTTCTCCTCTTCTCCTCTTCTCCTCTTCTCCTCTTCTTCTCCTCTTCTCCTCTTCTTCTCCTCTTCTCCTCTTCTTCTCTTCTCCTCTTCTCCTCTTCTCATCTTCTCCTCTTCTCCTCTTCTTCTCTTCTCCTCTTCTCCTCTTCTTCTCTTCTCCTCTTCTCCTCTTCTCCTCTTCTTCTCCTCTTCTTCTCTTCTCCTCTTCTCCTCTTCTCCTCTTCTTCTCTTCTCCTCTTCTTCTCCTCTTCTCCTCTTCTCCTCTTCTCCTCATCTCCTCCCCTGTCTCGCTGTCTCCTTTTGAGCCTGGTCTCTAACACTTCGCCTCCCTCCATGTCTCTCTCCTCTCCATCTCTGTCTGGTTTGGTATCTCAGTGCTCCCCGGAGATGTTACATTAAGCTGCGCCTGTCCATTACCTGCTCTGACCACTCTCTCTCTCTCTCTCTCCCTCCCTCTCCCTCTCTCCCTCCCCCTCTCTGTCTCTCTCTCTCTCTCCCCCTCTCCCCTCCTTCTCTGTCTCTCTCTCTCTCACTCTACCTCCCCCTCTCCCTCTCCCCCCCCCCCCCTCTCTCTCTCTCTCTCTCTCTCTTTCACTCTATCCTTCCCAGAGGTGAGCCCAGCCTGTCCATTACATGTTTTTCTCTACATGGGGCCATCACCTCATCCTCCCATCCTCTCTCTCCATCTCCGTCCATTACCTGTTGTACTTTGTGAGAGC